>VDFB02111779.1:0-32394 GCA_007258455.2 Sequoia sempervirens
CATGTGCTACAACATTCTACAAACATGTTATAGTGTTGTCCCATGTTACCAATACTTGCTAGAAGCTCATGCCCTCATGGAACAATAGAGAATGCATGCTTACAACGCTCGTATGAATACATGCTTACAACACTCGTATGAATTTGTTAATAATGTACATGTTCTCAAACAAGCATACATATGTTATAACAACTTCCAACATAACATAGTGATGTCTCATGTTATCCATGCATGCTCCATCTCTTGGTCATGCAAATGGAGCAAAACTAAAATTTTCATTTTTTACAATCACACGATGGCTACAACATGTGAATATAAATTCTTAAATTCCTACAAGCTGCCCATTTTTCTCTTTCAAAGTCAAACCTTATACAAATATCATTTAAACTATCTATGCTTGCTACCAACAAGTGAATGTGCAACTTTTACAAATTTCAAGGAATGTAAGGGTTGACGCCTTGCATTAACTCATACATTTTTTGTATCTTGTCATTGCTTCCTCTCAAGTGGATTTGATTGCTCATACTCGTCCCTCGGTGAGTATAATCAACTTCTTTCTTGCACAACCAAATCAAGTTAGCTTTGAACACAAACCAATCTACAAGAGAAACTTAAGATGCTACCATATGCCTATACATACATTGGGATAATAACATAAATGTGTCACTTTTTTTGTCTAAATGGACTACACAAATCAATATTTTTTTTATAAAAAATGTATTTTCTTTCAATTATGGCAAACAAACCATAAATAAATAATTTGAAGATAATGTCAACTAATAGTTTGTGACATTTCCTATGTAGATTATATTTCTATTTTTTAAAATATAAAAAATATTTTTTTTATTTTCAAATATTTGTTAATAAATATTATAATATTTTAGTGAGTAATACTTCCTTATAACATATAGCTGGAGCTAAAAATACAATCTTTTGATAATTTTTTAAAACATAGATCATTAACATCGATATCTAAGGCACATATTTTTTGTTATTTTTGTTGTATGTTTTATTTGTTATTACTTGTAAATGATAACTATTAAGTTAGGCACATATTTATCTATAACATGTAACTCTTATATATCAAAGCTTTCTTTTTTTGAAACAAGGACACCAATATGAAGGGTAGTCTTATATTTCAAAATTTTGCTATTTCTTCATTAGTGTAGAATACAAGTCTTTATTTTTGTAATAAACCTATTTTGATTAGAAAATAGAAAATAAATATAATAATAAAACTTACTCTAAAGATGTCAATAGTGGCATGGTGTGATGGTTAAATTGTGTTGTTATTCTTGCCATCAAGGTTCAAACCCCATTGGGTGTAATTGTTGAGAATTTATATTGGGGATGAGGTCCCCCGTTTGTGACCTCACCGGTTCATAGCTCCGGATCAAAAGCGTTTACCCCTCTTAATAAAAAAAACCTACTCTAAAGATTACATTCATGTAAAGTTTCATGACATGATGACTTTGTTTGATCATGATTAAAAATTAGAAGTAGCAATTTGTGTCTAATGAAATGCTTCCCTATGGTTTGAGAGGAAAAGGGTGCCATATAGAATGTTTAAGGGACACATATATATATCAAGAATACTTTTTATTATATGGGTAAAATAAAGGTTTTGAAGGGGCTCTAGAACCTTTTACAACAAACATCAATGAACACAAAAGTTGAGCAACAACAAAATTGTAGTTGAGGTGCCCCATTACAACAACATACCGCAAGAACAACCAACTAGCTAAACAACACCTAGCCCCTACCTAGTAGCATTCACACCCAAAACATGTGTAATAGAAATAGAACCATGTTTAGGAAGACCTCTCTTCCTTTTTTGAAGAATAGTCCAAGACACCATTTTCCAAATCCTTAGATTGGGAGGGAAAGGAGAGGAGAATCTTCTACTGTCACCTCAACTTGATCCATTATCCCTTGAAAAGAAAGTTGTCTAACCAAAGAGGACACAAGCTAAACAAAATCCAAAGGCTTTGAAGGAACAACACTGACACAATCCTCGAAAGAACTAGGTTCAACAAAAGGATTGACCCCATCATGAGAAGGCATTGACTTAACACCAACTAAACAAGCAACCTCCCCCATAGTAGTCCCATCATGAATTGGAGGGGCCTCATGAGCCTTGTGGTCCTCAAACTAAAAAAAAATCACCAATAGTTAAGTGTTTGGGATGGCATTTTTCCAACAAGTAGTAGAACCCACCAACTAACAATAAGAATGAGAGCATTCAAAAGCAATAGAGAAGCGTCTTCTACAATGGATAGGAAGACACTCATAATCTAGCATCTTCTACAATGGAAGGGAAGACCCTCATAATACATGTCAAGGATGTTATCTACAATGAACTTTATTTATTTTTTCTTGTATCTCAAGATTGGAACATACTATTTTATATAAATTGTTAATCAATATGTGGCCCACGAGAGAGACACGCTTTTATGCTTCTAGTCCATAACAACAACATTCTTCTTATCTCCTATGTAAATTTAGCAAGTACTATTTCCAATCATCATAAGATAGCCTCTTACCATATATTGGCGCTATAGACTCGTGAGAAGTTTGCTCCATGTTACTTGGTGCTTTGTGATTCTTCTTTTCCTCAAGTGGCTACTTTATCTTACTTTGACCATGCTTTGTGTGAAGCTTGGGGCGGAGTCTCCAACACATGTCATCCTAATGTCCTCCAACTTTGTGATGAGAATAATAGTTATTAAATTTACACATACTCAAATCAAATTTCTTGTTACCTTCTATGAGCATGCATTTACCCTTCCCTTGCCTTTGTTTTAATCAATGGCTCCTCCTTTTTCCATCCTTATAATGATGTGTAGAATCCTTAGCGTTGATAATTATTTTGCATGATAGACTACAACAATTATTGCTTTCATAATCAATATATGGAATATGAGACTTGCAAGTTTGTTCTCTAAGCCCATTCTTTTTGCAACTCCAACAAAAGATGGGAGCTTTATTCGCATGCTTAGTTACCTCCTCAAGCTTGGCTAGTGATGAAGTAGGTAACGTGAAATCAAGAATGCTTCTCAAGGCAACGATGAATTTTTTTTACATCAATCTTGATTTCATCAATATGGTGAGTTTCTCTCCAAAAAGCTTGGTTCTCTCCTAATGCTTGCTCTAAGATTTCTTGGATGTCATCCAACTTCTTTTTCTAAGATATTGTCATCTCTATTCCTTTATAACCTATACACTTTGACAAGAATTCAAAAAAAATTGTTATGCACACAAAACTCTATGTTACTCTAAATCCCCTACAAGCACTAAAGAACTTGTAGATCTAAGACCAATTGATCCTTAATTTCCCTTATAATTGGTCAAAAACTAAGGAATCAAACAATTATGACATTGTTTTATTTGGAATCCTAATGACAATGGAAAATGGAGGTGTTGAAGTGTTGTCTTAAATCAAAATGAGACACTTCAATAAATATGCTATATGACACATATTTAGAGCTAAGGAAACCTTTAAGGGGTGAAAAACCTAGTTGATAGGAGCAAATGGTCTCTAGTAGAGTATATAACTCATGATAAACCAACATGAGAGGTTACAATCCTCCTACCAAGCCTACAACTACTTCAACTAATAGTTTGGAAAGTAAAACCTCCAATTGTCCTCCTCAATTTCAAACTTCTAGTGGTTCTTAAGTGTTAGAAGCCTCTTATAATATGTGCCAAGCTTTCTCCTCAAGATCTAAAGAGACAAGGACACATGTTCATTCTATTTTGTTTTCATTGTTACGGCTTGGACAAAATTGCCACTAATCAATCAAAATTGTCACTAGTTGATCACTGATTTGTCACAACAATTCCAAAATCGTTGTTTGATCACAAAATTGTCGTGAGAATCACATAACTGCCCATCATAGCTTTTAGAATCGTCACCTCATAAAACCAACAATTTTGTCTATAACAAAACAATGAGCATTCGCACTTAATTTTTGAACCAAAACATTTTCTACATATTATAGACCTCCTTGGCACCATGTATATATTGGTTTTGACACAGCAACATGTTGAAGGGCCATCCACCTTGAGAATGAGTTTTACATCTCAATTCAATGTCAATTAGTCTCTTGGTAATGTGGATGTTCCTTGTTATTCCTCATGTATTCCTTAGTTAATTTAATTGCACATATCAATGCTTTTAAATACCAAGACATAATGAATAGTCGCATAAACATGTTCCAAGATAGCTCCAAACAGCTAGTAAAAAAGGGCAGGAATCAATAATTTTGAGCTTGAAATTTTAAATTTTGGGATCCATCATGAGCATTGGGGTATTGACCTAAGACAAGGAATTGTAAATTTCAAGATCTAGAACCAATCAATGAAAGTTTGTGCTAATAATGAGGCATATACAGGGAAATAAATGCAAATAAGAATGTGATAAAACTGAATGTATGAAAATATGTGTAAGCAAGCTTAAATGAAGATGGATAAGAATTGGTGAATGAATTGAGCTTAGCGCAAGAGTGTCACTTGACATTATGTAATTGTACTAATCCATTCTATCAAAATCAACCCAAAATTACATGAAATTTTCAACATCACATTTCATCCCTCTAAGGTGAAAACAAATTTAGCACAAACATGTATATCAAAATATGTGAACATTCCCAACAATGCATGAAAACTAAATATTTAAACACAAAAGAGATATTAGAAATATGTGAAGTAACGGACCCATCTCGAAATTTTCGTGGATTCCTCTCCTTGACAAAGAAAAGACAGAATAACTAGCTTTTGTTGCAAGTGAAAGATACAAGCCATGAGTTAGTTTGTACCATCTATCTAAAGTAAGAAAGTAGGAAAAAGAGAAAGGTTTGATATTCTGCCTTTTATGTAATGTGGTATAATAATACTCCACAAACTACAGCAGTAACAATATGGTATGCCACTTCAGGGATGACTATGTAATGAGATTGAGATCCGTCTATGTACGCTAAAGACATTTTTCATGACCTTCATGACTGCTCTAAGACATTTTTCCGGAACTCGCATAACACACAAACACCTTAGATCATTTCTTAAGAAGAAAAGGAATGGGAGCTTCTCACCCTGTCACCTATTTTCCCATTAACGACACATAAACAACGAAAGACAAGGCATTAAACTGAAACTGTGTCTAGTTGATGTTACTTACAGCATAATTATTACGACTCCTGATAATAAATTCCATCTGAATTGAGCCAACTCCCTAGCCCGAGTTTTGAGCTATAAGGCTTATATACCATACTACCCAACAACTAGGATAGGATCCCGTGGAGGTAGCTACATCTTTTATTTTCGTTATAAAGGCCACTACATGAACAAAGGCATTTCAGGACCAAACCAGATACCAGAACTTGCTTTCAAGGCAGAGAATGTTTCTAAACACCCCCTCTCCGACAATTGTTATGCATATGGGATCTGAGACTCTTAATGTAGAACAGTATACTAGTTGTACTATTAAATAATAAATATATTGTAAATAACAACTATAAGGGATAAGGTGCAGCGGCCAAATCGTTGGCAAAAACACTGAATCTTAACCTAAATATCTGGAGTAACAAAAGTTTTTAGCGAGAGACTTCAGAAGCAGGTTGAGAAGTCTGCCCCATAGTACCCCTACCATTTTCTCCGTACATGATCTCAGATAGCAACATTTTAAAAAAGTCTACATAAAAATAGCTGTAGTTTTTTGGCTGGAGCCCTTGAGAAGCCTCCAAATAGTGCCACCAGCTAAACCATTTTTCTTGCCATGAGCAAACGTTAGTGAGGACCAACTAGGTACGACAGAGCAGGAAAAATAAATACTTCATCCAAAAAACTGGAGCAACAATATTTCGGAGTCATTTGTTTTAGAAAGGGGGTGATGGGGACTGCAAAAAGATTTTAGCCCCATGGAGAGGGCTACTGCTCCAACTAGGTACGACAGAGCAGGAAAAATAAATACTTCATCCATAAAACTGGAGCAACAATATTTCGGAGTCATTTGTTTTAGAAAGGGGGTGATGGGGACTGCAAAAAGATTTTGGCCCCATGGAGAGGGCTACTGCTCCTATTTATATAGAAAGATAATTGAGTTACACAGATATCTGTATCTCTGCTCTTTTCAAGCAGAGATTAAAACAAATATGCATACATCTAAACCAAAAGCCACTTTCTGGCTAAGCTGCCACTAGTGAGGGAACCAGTCCATCAAAATCAAACACCAGGTTAAATCTGAGTTTTGGCCCAATCACACCTCCAGGGATTTGAACCTTGGTGGATAGTGTAATCAATGAACATGTCATAATCTTCATCAATTGAACTACATACCATCATCATCACCAATAATGCTCCCACAGATAGTAGAAATCAGTCTATCAAAGTCACCCGGAGATCAAACCTGACACAATCTCACCTCCAGAAAATATAAATCTTCCTAGATAGCATAATCAAGAAACATACCATCATCCTCACGAGTTAAGCTTAACCAATTGAGCCTTATAAAAAATTACAAACAGTGTAATAAAAAAAATCAAAATTTCACCATCAAAATTGGAGAAACCAATTTGAAGTACCATGGTCACTTTTACTTGCAAGTTCTCAGCATCACTCCTGAGCAAGTTTGATAGTCCCCCACCCCGGCTTCCCTGCACTAACCGCCATCCAACTGCTAGGCCATTAGGTTGAAGCGCTATAGATTATCCCTCGATCGGAGATGTTACTACAGGGCCTACTCCCAAGAAAACATCTTGTACGAATAATATCTGGACAACATTCTGAGAGAAATATGTGGTCTTTTTACCAACTGTAGCCTCGTAATTATTTCTCTCCTGGTAATTTCAAAGGAACCCTTTCCTCAAATTAATTCATTTGAAAAGACAAGCTAAGCAGAGAACCATTTCCTGGTTTCCTTTGATGCAGCAGTTTTTAAGGCCATGCCCAAAGTACCTACCTGATGCAAATGATGTAGAGATTTTAATTTTAGATCTCTATATGTTCTCTTATACGTAGGCTTCAGATTATGGCCATATGGAATTGCTTTCAGATACTGGAGTTCCAAATCTGGAAAGGAACTATTTGAAAAGGCTATCATATTTACATCTCCTGAAATATTATTGTTCTCTCCTAGAAGAATTTAGAACAGAAAAAGAAATTAAAAAGCATACAGGAGGTATGGAGACTTAGTTTTGGGAAACCATGGACCTCAGTTATTAACCCAACAAACATAATTATAATTTTTAAATTCAACCCCAGAATGGTTTAAATCCACCTTGTGCCCCTGCACTTGTCGATGTAAGAAGTTTGGAAGTTTACTGGCAAGTTCCATCTTAGTGGCAAAATGATCCAAGTATAAATAATCGTTAAGAGGTTTTAAAGGACCTTAGTTTGTTAATCATCAAGGTCAATGCTTCAACGTTTACTCTGTTAACTCAGATGCACAAATATGCAGAAGAACTTGGAGGAAAATAACAGAGTAGAGTTTGAATTAGTTTACATCAAGAAAAATTGTAGGAGTTTGAACTAGTTTCCAATATAACTGCCTGGTAATGTCTATTTTGATTACTTTAAAAACAATAAATAAATTATTTTTGTAGATAAAATAGCAATTCTAATTGCATGGAAAAACTAAAACTTGTCACTTTAACCTCATTTTCTTTTCTCTGTGTACCCTCTCATGTTTTGACCTCGTGAAAGCTAAACTCTGAACTCACCTATCCACCTACACCTTCAAGATTAAAGGGTTGACAAAAATGAGACTTACAACTTTAAACATTTTACAAATCTTAGAATTCTCAGCATATACTTTAAATTTTCAACAAACAACTCAGATGACATAACAGGAGTAAAAAAATAGACCAAGATATGTCAAAAGCTACTGCTTAAGTTACAAAACATTATAACCTAAAATTGAAAACTTTTAAGCCAATAAATGGGACCATAAACAACTTCACAATTAGATGATTATGCCTAGTGAAAAACCATCAAGGAAAAATGGTAAACAGAAATCCTCACGGGGCCAGAATGTCACAATTACAAAATTATGCCCCCGTAAAAATACATCAAGGAAAATTGGTAAACAAAAATCCACACGGGATCAGATACAATTCACGATTGCAATACTGTGTCTCATGAGAACCCATCAAGCTAAAACAGAAAAGGTTCCACCGAAATGCTCATATGAAGTCCAAAATTCAATAGTCAGACCTTTGAAAACTTTAAAAGCTCCACCCATTCATGGTCAACTAAGATTGGACAGAATAAAAAGCATTAATTAATGAAAAGGCCAAAATAAACTCCTAAATCAGAATGCCATCTAACATCTCTATAGCTGCTATCATTTCTTAGTCAGTTCTTTAATTCAAACAATTGCCAACTGCATCAGCATAAACAACCTAAGAGAGTAATTTTAAACATAATTCATAGATGTTTTCATGCCTCAACCATAACTTATACACTTATATACTTAACAATAGTTTCAGCATACAAACCAGTAAATCCTACAAATGAATACTATTTAGCTTCTCAGAAGCGATGTACCTGTGCTAAATCAACTAATAGCTCTAAATTAAAGATTGTAGAAAGATTGTAGATACCGGTAACATTCCAGCAATTCATTATTGGACTCAATTAGTTTCTATCAAGTATCCAAAACTTTTATCATTTCATTTGTTACTTTGTTTGAAACCACAGAAAGGTGAACAAAAAAGCTACTCAAAAGTTATAAGTTGGCTTAAAATAATTATCCAATGAATTTCCTATTAAAAAATAAAGCACAGAGAAATATGCACAGCTATAGCGTGCAATAATATTGCGGACAAAAACTCAGGCATTAAAGGCCTAAATGCTCATCACTTGAATCTGCAAAAGCATCTCATCGAGTGACTAACAGTCACCTCAACTTCTTTGACCTTTACAAAGGTATAACTAAAATACCTACTCAGCATTCTTCCTGTTCCTAAAGTTACCCTTCAACTCAGAAAACTTTTTCATGCACTGAACCTTGCTCTTGCCTGGAACTGCAGTTGCAACTCTTTCCCATCTCTGAGGTGTGTCTTTAGGAAATGTCTTCAGTGCCTGAATAAGAGCTCTTTCCTGTACAGCAGACCAGGATTCCTGCTCATTGGCTGCCACAGATCCATTTGAAGCAGACTGGACGCTTCCACTAGGTAGCTCTTTTTTATCAGTATTTTGACTGCTACCACCACTTGCTTGCTGCTCAATTGCACATTTTTCTTTTTCCACAACACCAATAGCATTGCCACTCCCATTTACAGGAACACTTACAACTTCATCTCTAGTTGTTAAAGGGGACAAAATGGTATTTACAGGCTTCCGTTTTTCAAGGAAAGAATCAAATACTTTTGTAGAATCAGGCTTCTGCAAAAGAACAGTCTTTATAGCTTTCAGAATCTCTTCCACTGTCCTCCCAGTGCCAATATAATTTGCTATTACTTCCCACCTTTGTGAGGTTCCCTTAGGATACTTCTGCAATCCTTTGCGTAATAATTCAACCTCTTCCCTGCCCCAAGGTTTTTCTTTCTTCTCATAATTGTCAAGCAAACTTTCTACCTTTGGCTGCCCTTCTACCCCTTGACCAATGGGCTTTTCCTGTATAGAACCATTCTGTTGCACACTCTTCTCCAGCTTATTTCCATCATCATCATTTGCCAATGCATCTCTCAATAGTCGGGCTTGCTCATGTTCTTCTTTGTGCTCTATTTGCTCACAAAGATTTCTTAGCCGATCCACTTCCAAGGATGAACATAACCTCTCAACATCATCTTCTGAAATGCCAAGAATTTTCTTCGAGACAACTGACGCAGATGTAGTTCGCAACCTGGACCTTTCTTTCCGTAAAAGTCTCTTTTCTTTCTCTTTTGCCTTTTTTTGAGCTAAAGCTGCTTCTGCCACTCTTTTATCCTCCTCCTCTTTCCTAAGTCTTTCAACCTCTGCAATTTTTGCTGCTTCTTCTTCTTTCAACCTTCTTGCATGAAATTTGGCTTCTTTCCTTCTCAATTTTTCTGCCTTCTCCTCTTCTTTCCTCCTAACTATTCGAGGATCCTTTTTATAAGCATTCTCAACTAGCGTCCAAATCCTTGCATATTCTTCCTTCCTGGCTTTTTCTCGAATCTTTGCATTCTGTTTTTCCATCCATCTTTTATGTTCTCGAGACTCAGCCTGCTCTAGATCAAAGTCATCTTCTTGAGGAAATTCTCTCCAGGTTTTGAAGCCATACCAGAAATCATAAAACTTGTCAACTTCTTTTATGGGAGTATTATCATCCCCCATAGATGGAACCGGTTGAATCACAGACCATCGGCTGTTCCTCATAAAAACAGGCCCAAACACTTTAAAGAAATCTTGCGGAGCACAATCAGATGGTACTTCATCATCAAATTCATCAGTGGAATCATAAATTCTCCTCTTTACAGGATCTATGAGAATTTCATATGCCTCCTGAATAGCCTTAAAATGACTTTCAATTTTGTCCTTCTTTGCCTCTTTTGCTTCCTCTGTTTCCTCTGCTAGAAGAAGTGATGCCTGCTTATCTGGATGATGTTTCAGAGCAGCTTCACGGTAGCTTTTACGAATCTGATCTTCAGTTGCAAGGAAGCGTAAGTGACCTAATCCCAGTAAGGCATAATGATCTTGTTGATCCTTTCCAGCACCAGATTTCTTTTTCCCTTTGAAACTAAATGAATCATAAGATGCTGTATGTCCTATGTCCTTTTCATCAGACTCACTTTTATCATCATTATCATCCTCTGAGCATTCCTTGTAACCCAATAATCGTAGAGCAGCAGCATGGAATGAAATGCCAGCAGGTTCCAACCCAGTAGCCTTTATTGGATGACAGTTAGATGAGACATAAAGAGGTTTTCCGTCTTCAAGCTCAGCAGAAAAAGTAAGTAGCAACACCCCATTACCTGGAACTGTCATGATGTCCCGCCACAAGAACTTCAAATAAGATGGAAAACAATTGAGCTTCGTGAATCTGTAATAAGAGAAATTGCTGTGATAAGCTCTTGGATCTTCACGGGGTTGAGGAAACTAGTAACAAATGGGTCCAGTATGGCGACTAATCAGTACAATGAGCGATCCAGAGACAGGAATGGAAAATAAAATCTGCAGAACAAGATACAAAAGCAGCCCAAATGATTAAAAAAAGTTAAATGAAGAAGACAACTCTAAATCATAGAAAGTATCCACTGTTTCATAAGAATTTGATTGCAATGTGTTTTCCCATCATGAATTCAAGTTTTCTAGCACTTGCCCTCATTGGCAAAATAAAACAAAAAAAAATTTCATGCCAGATATTTATCAGTCAAATTCACTCATCCCATTTAGTCATGCCAAAACTTGTCTTTGCAAATGAAATCCATAATATACTTATGTTAGTCCAAGTAAGATGCTAATCTGGCCGATTGAAATGCCCCCTGTTAGGAGCAGTATAACTAATCCACCAAGCTAATCAAAAAATTGCAAAACAGTCAGACTATAGAAATTTATGAAATAGACCTATAGTGTCCATAATTAGAGGCATTTTGCATAAGAAGCCTCACAAATAGCTGAAAGGATATCAATCAAATAAACACATACATTGAAGGGGGCTGCAGATTCTAGGCATTTCCTGTACTCAAAATGAGCTAAATAATGTAGATCCTCGGCTTACTTTTCCAGGTACTTTAATAACCCTATTTTATAACATTTAACGAATAGAAAGACCCCCTTTAAATAAATACCGTAATAGCTTCTATAAAGTGGCTCTTGCCAGTATATGGTGGATTTCTCTGTACCCCGTTAAATTCGCCTCTAGGGATATGTTTCAAACAATTTGGGCTGATTTCTACAATTCTTGGAGGTCCTAGGTATGTACTTATAAATCTTAATTTAACATATTCTGCAAAAAATATTATACCAGCATTTTAATCTGCACGTCAATGAAGCACCGTCGTTATTCTCTCCCATGTATAATCCACATAACACATCATTTTGATACAAAGATTTGCGTTTTAAATTGAAAACCAACAGCATTAAAACTTTCAAATTGGTAAAATCGAGCTCAGTACATCCGAAGATAACAAACAGAGTGTAAAGCAATAAGGCCAGAAAAAAAATCCTAGAATCAATTCATTCCAGAGGAGAATAAGAATTATTCCGAGGCCATAGATAAAATCTAATGCATGTTCATATGACAGACTATTGTGGAATTCTACTTCAATGCCATTATCTTTGTCATCAAACAATGAAGGTTCGTGACAGAAATTGCATAAAATAAAAATAAAAGAGAGAAACGTGATCACGGAAAACTAACCTGAGAGAATCCCAGCGGCGGCGTCGAGGACCCAAATCGTTGAAATCTAGAGCAGGGTTTTGAATGGAGAAGGAAATAAGATAGAAAGAATGACGGATTCAAGGGTTTCAAGGGTTTCTTGCCGGCAAACCCTCCGTCCTCGAAATTATGAAATGACAAATCAAATTATAAAGATACGTAGAGACGGGTGGGAAACGGCAAAGGATAAAAAGGGATGAAAGTAAAGTTGAGGAAAAATAAATATCTGGGCTAATTATTAAATAATTAAAGCAATTAATTTAGATAATTTAGTTCTTCTTTGGGAAGGTAGAGCTTTGGGATATATATGTATATATATAATTTTTAAAGTTTAAAGTTTTAGATTTCTCTAAGTAATAATTTCTTTTGTATTTGATTTTTTTAAATATTAATTTTTATTGATTAAATAATTAGTAGTAATTTAAAATTTTATTCATATTAAAATTAATAAATAATTATTTGATTTTTATGTTATAATTTATTGGTAATGGTTAAGATTAAATTATTGAATATTTTTAGACATTTTTTAATCTTAAATCAGCTATAATCATTTTGAAGGTGAAATTCCTATAGATCATGGCTTTTGCACACCTTGATTACCTCATTTTAGGCAAAAGTGGATTCCAAGGTGGAATTTTATGACAGTTTGGGAATCTCTCACTTGCAATATTTATGAATTTTCAAGTTGAGGGTTTGTAGCTCTAATTTAAAGTGGACAAAGAAATTGAAAGAGTTAAGATATTTGTATCTTAGTGATGTGTTGTTGAATATGAAGTCAAGAATTAGAAGCAACCCTTTATCATCTCCATCTCCAACATCTTGACCTTTCAAATTGCTCTATGGCCATAATCTCCAATGATATCCAAAACCTCACCTCCCTCTCCTATCTTTATTTAAATGACAATGAATTTGGTTCCACGATACCTTTATGCTTGGGAAATATGCCTCATTTGCAAGAGCTTAGTTTGTCTTCCAATATAAAACTGAGTGGAGATATAGGTTATATATTATGTGGCAAATGACCACAATTCACCATGATTTATCTGTCAAGGACCAATATATCATCTTCAAATATACCTCTCTCTATTGGTCAACTTTCATCTTTGTCTCATCTCTATGTCTCCCAAAATAAACTGAGTGGCATTATACCTTGTTTATTGGTCAACTTTCATCTTTGACTTATAGATCTAAGGATTGTGGATGGTACAAATCTCATAAGCCCTAACATGTTCAAGTTAGGCATAGATTTTTTTCGATCCACTATCTTTCTTTTTTTTTAATTTTCCTTTTTTGTATAGGAATTTAAAATTATGCAAATATATCTCGTCGTTACGTATATAGATTATTTAATAAGATAGATAAGCTAGCTATTAAATAATTAAAGCAATTAATTTAGATAATTTAGTTCTTCTTTGAGCTTTGGATATATATATATATATATATATATATATATATATATATATATATATATATATATATATATATATATATATATATAATTTATTTTAATTTAGTAAATTGTTGAAATAAATGTAAAATTAAATTAAATGGAAAGTATTTTGTTTTAATTTTGATAAGAATATCATTGTTCAAGTTTCTAAAGTAAATTTGTTATGATATAATTTTAGAGTATGTTAGACAACTTTCATCGATTAGAATTTTGACTATGAATTTTTTTTTATTGTTTTCATTAATGTAAATATGAACTAATGTGTGGAACTGAACTTATGATTTATGAATCTAATCTAGTCAATTTCTATTGAATTAAATTTGTTTGTCTTTAGGTAAGTGCTCTAAATTTGATAAAGAATATGTAGCTTTTATAAACACCTTTGGGGAATCTATTGAATTATGAGGATCATGTTCTCCTTAGTCAAACCCTTGGATGGACCAATTCAATAATGATAAATCAAGTTTGAAACAACAAACAAGCATGCAATATGCTCCTAACACGATGAGTCAATGCTAATGTTATTTTTTAATTCATTTGCAATTGAATTCTAAATTTGCACAATAAAATTCTTCTATCAATCTTAGATGATTATTTTGAATTAGGGTTGGTATTTAAATACACCATCTTAGTTTACAATTTAAAATAATTTATGCTTTAGTCAACTTATAATGAATAACAATTGAGTGAAACCTAGGCCTGATTTAAGAAATTCAATATTAAAGGCTTAGGATTCAAAAAAATTGTAATGTCCCAACCTTTTTTCTAGGACTTTAATAATAAATAAATGAATGAACAAGTTTGTTTGATATGATTATGACACCAATTTCATGCAATGCACACATATAAACTAGAGATTTTGTGACCAAGTGCAATGACACTCAAGTATGTGACATCAATGCACAAAGCATGAATGCACAAGAAAAAGACTTGTATATTACCATAGGATGACAACATTGTGATGACCACACGAGAGGGTAGGGTTACCTCTATCCATGACAATAGAGTACAAGACCACCATCATCAACTCTCACAAATGACCTTAAGGATAGAATGAGAAAAAAACTACCATTTTTGGGCCAAAGAAACCTAATTATTATTTCACCCCTCCAATCTAACTAAGACACAATTATAACAATGTGAAGATGATAATGAAACATAAGGAAAGTCTAACTAGCAGGTCAAATAGTATGGATAGTAACTATTTTAAATTACTCTTGCAAGAGATTTCATATTTCCTCATAAGGTATAAAATCCAACACAAAAATGAAGCATAAGTAACACAGGATGTTGAACTTGATAACTATTTCAAATTAGTCTTGCAAGATATTTCCTATTTCCTACTAAAGGATAAATTCTAACACAAAATGAAGAATAAATAACAAATTGAAATGATGTCAAACTTAACCAAACCAAGTTGATAGGTCATTAGGGAAGATTTTAAGGAATAACTTTTGTTGAGGAAATTTTTCCATGAATAGTTGGCAACTACCCACTATTTTAGGATTTCCCATTTTAGTTCCAAATCACCCTTTTTTCTATTTGAAATCACCATTACTATCCAAAATTCACCCTAGCCATCCTAGATCACCCCCTTTTCTAGCACAAATCACCCCTTTCTAAGATGGGCAATTTTGAACAATGTACAAGGCCAAAATGCACTACAAGGTTCTTGAGACTCCAAAATTGATACTAAGGTGTTCAAAAAATCCTTAAAAGGACTATTAACATAGATAAGTTTGAAAAGAAAGGTATAAATCCCAAGGATGCTGACCAAGATCAAAATTCAAAGAACAAAACCATGGCTAAGCTAGTGCCAATTCTAGACACCCTAACACTAGACAAGGCACACACACCTTGGCTCAAGTATAATTTTAATATGGATTGATTCATTGAATTCCAACATACATAGGCTTTAGTTATCCATAATCCAAATCCATAAAGTTTCTTTATTCATTTTAATCAATATTAATTATCCTTTTATTAACCAAATGGCAATAACATGCAAGACTAATCATTACTCCTAATCTATGGATCTGAGTAATACAATCATTTTACTAATTATTCTAGTTTAAATAAGAATCCAAATGAGAAATAATCATAATACATATGTTTCATTACAACTTAGAAGTTACCAAGATCTACATATCCAAAAATTATCGCTTTCCTCATTATAGAATTTTGATTGTAAAATCAGATATCATTTAGCCTATAAGAAAAAAAATGCAAGATTACTATATATGGTACTCCCATCTCATTTGTGGAAACTTTACATATGATTACAAATATAGATCATAGCACATACAATTTAGATCACAAGACTACAAATAGCTTCAATTACATATTTCTAAACAATGCATCCATAAAAATAATTGTGAAATAAGAGAACACTACACATTCTCCAAAGCATCACCAGTAATCCATCTAGCCCCAACACTAATCACCCAACTATGTAAGACCTTAAGGCACACCCCTCTAGATTAGAAGGTGACAATTGAACAATCACACAAATACACATATATTATATATGTATATCTATGCACAAAGCATGAATGCGCGAGAAAAAGACTTGTTTATTACCATAGGATGACAACATTGTGATGACCACATGAGAGGGTAGGGTTACCTCTATCCATGACAATCGAGTACAAGACCACCATCGTCAACTCTCACAAATGACCTTAAGGATAGAATGAGAAAAAACTACCATTTTTGGGACAAAGAAACCTAATTATTATTTTACCCCTCCAATCTAACCAAGACACAATTACAACAATGTGAAGATGATAATGAAACATAAGGAAAGTCTAACTAGGCGGTCAAATAGTATGGATAGTAACTATTTTAAATTACTCTTACAAGAGATTTCATATTTCCTCATAAGGTATAAAATCCAACACAAAAATGAAGCATAAATTACAAAGGACGTTGAACTTGATAACTATTTCAGATTAGTCTTGCAAGATATTTCCTATTTCCTACTAAAGGATAAATTCTAACACAAAATGAAGAATAAATAACAAATGATGTCAAACTTGACCAAACCAAGTTGATAGGTCGTTAGGAAAGATTTTAAGGAATAACTTTTGTTGAGGAAATTTTTCCATAAATAGTTGGCAACTACCCACTATTTTAGGATTGCCTGTTTTAGTTCCAAATCACCCTTTTTGCTAGTTGAAATTACCATTACCATCCAAAAGTTTCCCTAGCCAACCTAGATCACCCCCTTTTCTAGCACAAATCACCGCTTTCTAAGATGGGCGATTTTGAACAATGTACAAGGCCAAAATGCACTACAAGGTTCTTGAGACTCCAAAATTGATACCAAGGTGCTCAAAAAATCCTTAAAAGGACTATTAACATAGATAAGTTTGAAAAGAAAGGTATAACTCCCAAGGATGTTGACCAAGATCAAAATTCAAAGAACAAAACCATGGCTAGGCTAGTGCCAATTTTAGACACCCTAACACTAAACAAGGCACACACACCTTGGCTCAAGTATAATTTTAATATGGATTGATTCATTGAATTCCAACATGCATAGGCTTTAGTTATCCATAATTCAAATCCATAAATTTTCTTTATTCATTTTAACCAATATTAATTATCCTTTTATTAACCAAATGACAATAACATGCAAGACTAATCATTACTCCTAATCTATGGATCTGAGTAAGACAATCATTTTACTAATTATTTAGTTTAAATAATAATCCAAATGAGAACTAATCATAATACATATGTTTCATCACAACTTAGAAGTTAACTAGATCTACACATACAAAAATTATCGCTTTCCTCATTATAGAATTTTGATTGTAAAATAAGATATCATTTTAGCCTATAAGAAAAATAATGCAAGATTACTATATGGTATTCCCATCTCATATGTGGATACTTTACATATGATTACAAATATAGATCATAGCACATACAATTTAGATCACATGACTACAAATAGCTTCAATTACATATTTCTAAACAATGCATCCATAAAAATAATTGTGAAATAAGACAATACTACGCATTCTCCAAAGCATCACCAATAATCCATCTAGCCCCAACACTAATCACCCAACTATGTAAGACCTTGAGGCACACCCCTCTAGATTAGAAGGTGTCAATTGAAGAATCACACAAATACACATTGAACAAGGTAAGTATGGCACAATATCAATTCATATTCAATACATCCACTAACATGCCTATTGTAATCACAATACCAACCAATGTCATGTAGTCGGAATGGTGATAAGCACTAAAATATACAATGAGAATGTAAACAAGTGTATCATACTTAGATCTCCAAAAAAAATCATACAGGAGGTTTATATATGTATATGTATATGTATATGTATATGTACATGCATATGTATATATATGTATATGTATATGTATATGTATATATATATATATGCATGTATGTATGCATGCATGTATGTATGTATATATGTACGTATATATATGTGTGTGTGTGTATATGTACATGTATATCAATGCACAAAGCATGAATGCACGAGAAAAAGACTTGTATATTACCATAGGATGACAACATTCTGATGACCACATGAGAAGGTAGGGTTACCTCTATCCATGATAATAGAGTACAATACCACTATCATTAAATCTCACAAATGACCTTAAGGATGGAATGAGAAAAAACTACCATTTTTGGGCCAAATATGTTGGAAAAAGGATGCCATTTAATTGCAATCCTAAAAATTATTTATTTCATGTATCTCCTAAGTCCTTGGAAAGTGTTCCCCAACACTAGGATTAGAAAGAGATTAATATTGAATTAAATAATCATGTTAATTGAAATTTGTAATTAATTCTAAATGTAGAGGAGATGTAGGCATCAATGGTTCCCAAAATAGGAGGAATAGATTCCACATGGAAGGTGGAACCCACCTTGAGTTAAGTTAACTATTTTGGAGTAAAGATAACACTTTTTGTAATGCATGTAAATCCTAGAAGTTGGATTAATGTTTACATGCACATGAGTTTAGTTTAGTTGAGTGGTCATTGGAGCTCAATTGGATTAGGTTTAGTTCATGGCCAGGTTGATTCGGTTCAGTCTTCAGTTATGTTCAGTTAGTTTTAGTTGAATGCTAGTTGACTTCAGTTAACTTGGAATGCATGACTAATGACTTGAGTTACATGACAAATAGCAGGTGACTACTTTAGGTTAACAGGATGATCATTCTTGCATGAATGGTGGAGAGATATGTTTCAGTTAATAGAGAATGCTTGGACCCACCTTTATACCCAAGTTGGCTTCTTGGAGTTAACACTTTTGCATGCTAAGATATTTCAAAAGGTTGAGTTAAGTGGGCCCATTCTTGGTCACCAACTTTGAGGATAATATTTTAAGATATCTTCAGAATAAAGGTTGAGTTATGACTTCAATTTGGGATGCCCAAATGGATGAAGGAGTTGATTTGACATTGTTCTTCATGATTGAACTCTACTTGGAAGAGATAGGCATAGGTTTTTGGTGATAAGATTTGAGCTTTGTAATTGTAACTCTTTGGAGTTTACAAGGTTGATTGTTGCCTCTTTATCTCAAGCAAGTTGAAGAGAGTTTGTATTAGTTTTTTATTGCATGTTGTGAAGAAGATTTGTTGAAGGCAAAAGAAGCATCTCAAGCAAGGATTGGAATTATTGTAATCTTATTCTGAGATTAAATAATACATTGATTCTTGGTGGAGTTTTTTCCCGAAAGGGTTTCTCCACGGTATATGTTGTGCATCTTCTATTCTTCTGTCTAATTCTTCTACAAACTTTTGTCTTCATTCTACAAATGATAGAATGAATTAATCGTATTAATCACCCACAAAGAATCCGTAACAAAGAATACATATTTAGATCAGCAATCATAAATTTTTACAAAGTATTAAGCTACATAAACACCTCATTTTTCAACATTTGGTATTAGAGTTGAGGTTGGGTAGAGTATTGGGACACCTTTCTCTTAAAAGATTGAAGGTTTTTTGGTTGTAGTGGGAGTTTTTTTTTTATTGTTGATTTTGGAAAATAAGTTTTGTTACAATGAATTCTCGTTTAGATATTGAAAGGTTCAATGGATCTAATTATGAGATCTGGAAACTAAAAATGGAGGATCTCCTTGAAGAGGGAGATCAATGGTTAGTTGTTGGTAATGAGACAAAGTCACCTACAACGATGTCAGATGAGGATTGGGCTAAGCTTGATAAGAAAGCAAGAGGGACCATAAGATTATGTCTTGTTGATGTTGTTCTCTTGAATGTTTTAGAAGAAACTATCGTGTATAAGTTGTGGAAGAGAATAGGTGATATTTATCAAACTAAAATTCTTACTAATAAGTTGTATCTAAAAAGACAGTTGTATCCTTTAAAGATGAAAGATGGTGATTCTATTGCAAATCATTTGAATGCTTTTAATTTGATTCTAAGTCAGTTAGCATCTATAGATGTAAAGCTAGAAGATGAAGATAAATGCATTTTGTTACTTTGTTCTTTACCAGAGTCTTGGGAAAATCTAATTGTTGCTATCAGTGGTAGTGGTGAAAATCCTAAGATGGACAATATAATTCCTACTCTCCTATCAGAGGAGATGAGGAGGAAGTATAAAGAGGGAATCCAAGATGCCTTGTTTGTAAAAGGTAGGCCTGAGAAAAAGGAACCTAAGGGAGACAAGGAAGGAAAGGGTAAGTCCAAAGGACGGTCTAAAACCCCTAGTAAGAGTAAGGTAATTTGTTGGAACTGTGGGAAACCAGGACATGTGAAGAAGGATTGTAAGAACAAGAAAGAGAGTTTTGATTCTTCTACAAAGGAATCCTCAGATGATAGTAATGATGCATTGGTTATTTCAGCTAATATTGTTTGTGATAACTCTTTGCTTGATGTTACAGAGTGATCTTCATGGAGAGGATGGTAGTCACGATGCCATGTGTGACTCGGTACCACAATTCAATGGGAGTTTTTGGAAGTGATGTGGATGCATCATTGGTAAGGTTATCCTCATGTGATTGGGGATATGGTTTTTTCTTGGTTTAGAGTGGTTGCTATTATGTCATGGTTTACTCTTGATTCTAGATTAGAGTTTGGCATATTACATGTTCTCTTGAGACCAGGATGTATGTTATGGTGCATGTGATCTCCTATGAGGAGATGGTTAGATCATGGATTTCATGTTTATGTTCAAAATTGGAGCTTTGACATTGATCGTAGTAGTTCTCTTTGTATTGGTTACATTAATCATTTGCTTGATTACTTCATGATAGTGCTATGTTGCATTTGGAGTTTGGCATGGATTGGTTGGATATAGGTCCTCATGGATACTTGGAGACATAGGTGAGGCTTGATTTCTCTTATGGTTAGAGACATGTGTTGGAATGGTTACTAGCAAGAAAAGCTTTTTCAACAAAAAAGATCGAGGAGCCTACACCTTGGTTGAATGTGAGTTCAACACAGTCAGTGGTTACACATGCCTCCGAAGAGGAAATTTGGTTAACAAATACTTGGGAAAGGTATTGGTTTTAATTGCAAGTAAGTTAAACTTGAATGTGATAGTCAGAGTGCTATGTGTTTAGCCAAAAAAATCCTATGTATCATGCTCGTACTAAGCATGTTGATATTCAGTATCACTTTGTGCGAGAAATGGTTGAGAGTGGGAAGGTATTAATTGAGAAATTTGACACTTTAATTAATGTTATAGATTATCTTATGAAACTAGTTCCTATAGATAAGTTCTCTTGGTTTTAATAATTTGCTTGGAGCTTCATAATTATGCAGGTTGCATTTGAAGTTGGCACAGATTGATTAGTTGGTGCAGGAAGGCCATTGGCCTCAAGTCCTGTACTTGATTTATAATATTTATTCCTTGTTTAGAATAATTGCAATGAATAATGTCAAGTGAGAGAATGTTGGAAATAGGATGCCATTTAATTGCAATCCTAAACTTATTTATTTCATGCATATCCTAAGTCCTTGGAAAGTGTTCCCCAACACTAGGATTAGAAAGAGATTAATATTGAATGAAATAATCATGTTTATTGACATTTGTAATTAATTTTAAATGTTAGGAGAATGTGAGGGTGTCCAATATGAGTTCCTAAATAATGGGGGCACATGGGGTGCCCACATGGAAGGTGGAACCCACCTTGAGTTAAGTTAACTATTTGGAGTAAAAGATAACACTTTTGTAATGCATGTAAAGATCCTAGAAGTTAGGGATTGATGTTTACATGCATGAAGTTCAGTTCAGTTCATATTAGTTTAGTTCAGTTCAATTCAGTTTAGTTCAGTTCAGTTATGGTTCAATTATCTTCAATTAGTTTCAGTTGAATGCTAGTTGACTTCAGTTAACTTGGAATGCATGACTAATGACTTGAGTTGCATGACAAATAATAGGTGACTACTTTCAATTAATAGGGGATGATCATTCTTGCATGAATGGTGGAGAGATATGTTTTAGTTAATAGACAATGACTTGGACCCACCTTGGGTGCCCAAGTTGGCTTCTTGGAGTTAACACTTTTGCATGCTAAGATATTTCAGAAGGCTAAGTTAAGTGGGCCCATTCTTGGCCGCCAACTTTGAGGATAAGCTTTGAAGATATCTTCAGAATAAAGGTTGAGTTATGACTTCAGTTTGGGATGCCCAAATGGATGAATGAGTTGTTTGACATTGTTCTTCATGATTGAACTCTACTTGCAAGAGATAGGCATAGGTTTTTGGTGATAAGCTTTGAGCTTTGTAATTGTAACTCTTTGGAGTTTACAAGGTTGATTATTTCCTATTTATCTCAAGCAAGTTGAAAAGAGTTTATATCACTTTTTTATTGCAGGTTGTGAAGAATATTTGTTGAAGGAAAAAGAAGCATCTCAAGCAAGGATTGGAATTATTGTAATCTTATTCTGAGATTAAATAATACATTGATTCTTGGTGGAGTTTTTTCCCGAAAGGGTTTCTCCATGGTATATGTTGTGTATCTTCTATTCTTTTGTCTAATTTTTCTACAACCTTTTGTCTTCATTCTACAAATGATAAAATGAATTAATCAAATTAATCATGCACAAATAATCTATAACAAAGAATACATATTTAGATCAGCAATCATAAATTTTTACAAAGTATTAAGCTACATAAACACCTCATTTTTCAACAAAATAAACCTAATTATTATTTTACCCCTCCAATCTAACCAAGACACAATTACAACAATGTGAAGATGATAATGAAACATAAGGAAAGTCTAACTAGCAGGTCAAATAGTATGGATAGTAACTATTTTAAATTACTCTTGCAAGAGATTTCATATTTCGTCATAAGGTATAAAATCCAACACAAAAATGAAGCATAAATAACAAATGGCGTCGAACTTGATAACTATTTCAAATTAGTCTTGCAAGATATTTCCTATTTCCTCCTAAAGGATAAATTATAGCACAAAATGAAGAATAAATAAAAAATGATGTCAAACTTGACCAAACCAAGTTGATAGGTCATTAGGGAAAATTTTAAGGAATAACTTTTGTTGAGGAAATTTTTCTATAAATAGATGGAACCTACCCACTATTTTAGGATTGCCCATTTTAGTTCCAAATCACCCTTTTTGCTAGTTGAAATCACCATTACCATCCAAAAGTCGCCCTAGCCATCCTAGATCGCTCCCTTTTCTAGTACAAATCACCCCTTTCTAAGATGGGCGATTTTGAACAATGTACAAGGCCAAAATGCACTACAAGGTTCTTAAAACTCCAAAATTGATACTAAGGTGTTCAAAAAATCCTTAAAAGGACTATTAACATAGATAAGTTTGAAAAGAAATGTATAACACCCAAGGATGTTGACCAAGATCAAAATTCAAAGAACAAAACCATGGCTAGGCTAGTGCCAATTTTAGACACCCTAACACTAGACAAGGCACACACACCTTGGCTCAAGTATAATTTTAATATGGATTGATTCATTGAATTCCAACATCATAGCCTTTAGTTATCCATAATCCAAATCCATAAATTTTCTTTATTCATTTTAACCAATATTAATTATCCTTTTATTAACCAAATGACAATAACATGCAAGACTAATCATTACTCCTAATCTATGGATCTGAGTAATACAATCATTTTACTAATTATTCTAGTTTAAATAAGAATCCAAATGAGAACTAATCATAATACATATGTTTCATTACAACTTAGAAGTTAACTAGATCTACACATCCAAAAATTATCACTTTCCTCATTATAGAATTTTGATTGTAAAATAAGATATCATTTTAGCCTATAAGAAAAACAATGCAAGATTACTATATGGTACTACCATCTCATATGTGGATACTTTACATATGATTACAAATATAGATCATAGCACATACAATTTAGATCACATGACTACAAATAGCTTCAATTACATATTTCTAAACAATGCATCCATAAAAAAAATTGTGAAATAAGAGAACACTACACATTCTCCAAAGCATCGCCAATAATCCATCTAGCCCCAACACTAATCACAAAACTATGTAATACCTTGAGGCACACCCCTCTAGATTAGAAGGTGACAATTGAACAATCACACAAATACATGTTGAACAAGGTAAGTATGGCACAAGAGCAATTCGTATTCAATACATCCACTAGCATGCCTATTGTAATCACAATACCAACCAATGTCATGTAGTCAGAATGGTGATAAGCACTAAAATATACAATGAGAATGTACACCAAATGTATCATACTTAGATCTCCAAAAAAAATCATACATGAGGTTTATATATGTATATGCATATACATATCTATATGTATATATGTATATATATATGTGTGTGTGTTAATATACATACATATATATACATACCTACATATATATATATATATATATGTATGTATATATGTATATATATATATATGTATGTATATATGTATATATAATATATAATATATATATATGTATGTATATATACATATATATATATGTATGTATATATGTATATATATTATATATAATACATATATATGTATGTATATATGTATATATAGGCATATATATAATATATGTAATATATATATATATATACATATATACATACATATATATATAATACATATATATGTATGTATATATGTATATATAATATATATAATACATATATATGTATGTATATATATATATACATTTATATACATTACATATATATGTATATATATATTTATATATACATATATATGTATATATACATACATATATATGTATATATATTATATATACATATATACATATTAATATATATATATATGTATGTATATATGCATATATATATACATATACATACATACATATATATGTGTGTGTGTATATATATATATATATTATACATATATATATGTATATATATATATATATATATTATTGTTTACAATTATTTGTCTCATACGAGCATCAACATGAGACACTAACAAGCTCTTGCAAGAACAACCATGAGACAAATACTAGATCCTTTTGAGCAACCATACTTGAGACCACTTATGGAAGACCAAGAGTCATAACTTAGAATATCATTTTAGATGTCCTTTTTTGGGGAGATTTGAACTTGGGTCTCCACAATGAGAAATCAATGTTTTAACCAATTAAGATCAACCCCTTGGACACACATGAGGATTTAACAATACCAATCAATATAAAAGGATAAACATTACAAACTCTATTTGGATACAAATCATATTGAAAATAAGATGAAGAGAGTATAGGTCATAAGAATAAGGAGTGAAATCACTATGGTTCTTTGGATTGAGTGGAAAATGAGGGCACACATTCCCATACTAGATGGTTCTCAAGAAAACAAATAATTAGGACAAGGTCCTAGACTTGGATCTATTCCTCAGGGCACCAACCAAACTCTCCTCCCTTTATATCCATCTAGGAATCAAATCCTTAATAGTTCCCTACAAACACAAAAATAAGATACAATAATCTAACACATAAAAAAGGCCAAAAGATCAGCATTGGCATGAAAAGTGAAGCACAATCACGACACACATATTATCATAAAGATAGTTTATTTCCATAAGAAAATTTCTCATATCGCAAAATAAAAAGATAGTACATAGTTTAAATTATAATTTTCTCATTTTCAAAAAATCAAGAACCATAAAATTATCAAATCATCCATTGATGAATGCTTAATTTTCTTCAAATTTTAGAATATAAAATTTTAAAAAATAGAGAATACCCTTCACAACATAAAAATGAGGAGATTGCACTTTTCATACCACATAACATTTCAAAAAAACCATCATAACTTTCTTACATAATTTTTTTTAATGAAAATCCTACCACTATAAAATATACATCAAGAAAATTTATACGCTTTAATTTAAATTTATTCTTACACAAGAAAAACCATATGCAACCAACTAGTGTGAATATAGCCAAACATGAAAACCATTCAATAATTGGATAGACCAATAAAGAAAAATGTCTTAATCTAAGAATCTCCCAAAATAATGGAACTTACATCTTTGCAAGCAATCCACAACTTTACAAGCTTCTTCCAAGATCTAATTCTAATCTTCATGTAAATACAATATTTTCAAGCAAAACCCTTTGAAATTAAATAGCTCAAGCCATAGAGGAGAGAAGAGAGTAAAAGACAAGCCAAATGAACAAATCTTAAAGTCACTTTTTCCTCTTTTCCTACTAAAAACTAGTTAATTCCAAAAATAGATATTTTATTTTGTGTATTTCCATATTAGTTATTCTCATCTTAAATAACCAATAATTAATATATTTTTAAAAATAATCTATAAAATATTTTAAATCTTTTTATTAATGTAATTAAATTTGATGCATAACACCTTATTTATTAAGGTGAATTTAATTCAAAATATATTAAATTATTTTGCAATCATTTGCATAATAGTTTTAAGTAGTTACAATAATTACAAATATTAAATAATGAAAATATAATAAAGATAAATAAATGTACGTAAAGTATTCACATACTTTACATGTTTTATAGATTACAAAAATCTAGATGGCAATGAATCAAATCTAGGGTTTACAAGGTAGAATAAGCTACATCTTGTAACTCATAATGAGACATGAAAATAATCCTAAACACATATACCCAAAGCATGGTCATCTCTCATTTAATCAATATTAGGGAACATGTGCATGCACACTTAGTTAACACATCAAGCATATCTACACAACACAAGATAGTTGAAGCACATCATATAAAATCCAACAAGAACACACAATCAAACAAAGAATTCATCCATCTTGAAATCACATCATAATTTCAAAATGGGACATCAATCCAATCACATTTAATCAAATAGCCATATCATACTAAAGATTATTTATGATAAACATGACCCAAATATCAAAATATGTGTATTTAATCAATTCATATAATCATTAAATTCACTTATAAAGTTAAACCAAAAATAATAACTTAATTTAATGTTAAATTATAAAAATAATGAAGTTGAATAATGTCACATCACATATTTTACCTATTAATATCTAGAGCTAATAATCATCTTTGATTTAGATTTCTATGAATGACAATATTATTAAATTGAGCATTACATACTTACAATGTGATTTAAGGTAAAACTCTCATTTTGGTAACTAGTATGATTTCATTTTGGTAAAGACAATTTGATATTTAATTATAGTGTTATGTATGATTAACTACCTCCTTTTGGCTTGAGGTGGATGCAAGATGGATATTCTAACTCTCATAATTTCTAGAGGGGAAGCATCATATGGGAGAGGGAGGTAGATTGTGATAGTATCTAGAGGTTTGAACCTATCGAGAGCCATCACCCACATAAATTAGCTTACATCATGTTAGTGTTGATGAGTCTATAGGTGTGATAGTGGCATTAGATATATCTTTAGTTTGGAAAATAGTTAATTAATTAATTAATTTTTTTAGTCAAGGGGTAAACGCTTTTGACCGGAGCTATGAACCAGATACAACCATTCAACAATACCACCCCAACAGGGTTTGAACCTTGGTGGCAAGAACAACAATGCCACTTATAAACCATCACACCATGCCAATATCGACAGTTAATTAATTAATTAATGCTATTTGCATATTAATTTAATTAGTTACCTAATTAGGATTATTTTCAAGATAAGAATTTAAAAAGATAAGGACAAGGATAATTTTCAATATAAGAATGTAAAAGGATAAGGATAAGGATAACTTTCTTATTATTGGAGATTTACTTTATTGAATAATGAGAATTAAATTATTCTAAATTTGTTGAATGGATAATTTGGATAATATATAAATATTAACCAATAGATTTTTCATTTGTTTTTGATAAGGAAAAATAGGTTTTGAAGGGACCTTGAAACCCTTTACAAAGACAAAAAACTGCAAAAAAAATTAAACACTAAACCCAACAGCACAAAAAACCAAAAAGCTGACAAAAGATGTAACAAAAGCAACCCGTCAACAACCTCAACAACAAAAAACATCAACAAACTTGTTGAACCAAAAAAGGAAGCACCAACTACAGTAACTTATCTAAAACATTAGTCAAGGCCATGTTCTCCTTTATGACCTCCTCATGCATACTAATAACATCCTTCAACTCTTCAACAACAACAACCCTCTTTTTTGTCTTACTTCTCGTCCTAAAGCATAAACCAACCTGCAAGTCTTTATCTAGCACAGGAGTAGAAGCCTCCGCTTTCTCCACCAGGTAAGAGCCACTAACCTCTTCAATCATTTTCTCCATATCACCCATGTCAAGAGGTTTACCCATCCAATTCAACGCTTTCTCATTCAGAATAGAAAGACCGATCATAGTGGTCTTCAAAGAATTATTACTGATATTGACCACTTTTTTTAAGTCCTCTGACATCTTTCCAATTTTATCCTCCAGACTTGCAACTCTATCCTCCAACATTTTATTAACAATACCTTCCAAAGAGGAAATCCTTTCCTCACGAGAAATTCCCAAACGATCAGCATCCACCAGAAGCCTATCAAGCTTAACATGCACTGATATAACTTTGCATTTTATTCACTACAACAAAATAGGCAAATAACACTGGATTTCAGTCTATTTCAGCCCACAAATTGGATGAGTTGGTCGACGCTAAACTCGGCTCAAACAGGCATGGTCATCTTGGCGCTGACTTTGATGCCGACGGTTGCGTTAGATGTAACACCAGAGTTTGCACCATAATTAGCACTGGAAAAACATAGCGCCCCTTTTAGTGCCTAAAATAGCACTGGGAAGTAGCGCCGAAAATAGCACCTCTGTTAACGACTAAAATAGCGCCATGAAATAGCGTCGAAAATAGCGCCTAATTAGGCTTCCGGTTTTGCTTCTATTTTTACTTCTAGTTTTGCTTCTGGTTTTGCTTCCGGTTTTGCTTCCGGTATTGCTTCTAGTTTTACTTCCAGTTTTGCTTTCGGTTTTGTTGCTTCCTTCTAGTTTTGCTTCCAATTTTGCTTCCAATTTTGCTTCCACATTTACTTCCGGTTTTGCTTCCAAGATTGCTTCTAGTTTGGCTTCCATTGTTGCTTCATTTTTTACTTCTAAAAATACTTCTTGTTTTGCTTCCTTTTTTGCTTCTAAAATTGCTTCTTGTTTTGCTTCCTTTTTGCTTCCAAAATTGCTTCTTGTTTTGCTTCTTTTTTTGCTTCCAAAATTGCTTCTTGTTTTGCTTCTTTTTTTGCTTCTAAAAATGCTTCATTTTTTGCTTCTAAAAATGCTTTTTGTTTTGCTTCTAAAAATACTTCTTGTTTTGCTTCTAAAAATGCTTCTTGTTTTGCTTCTAAAAATGCTTCTTGTTTTTGATGCAGGAGCATCCAGTGGTGTAAGGGCAATCTTGCATCACCCAAAAATAGTTAAATTTCAAGTTTCTCAGTTTTTAGATGTTTTTACATTTTTGGATACCCTTTTTGTCATAATGAAATTCCCAATTTACGGTTTTTATTTTCTATTCCTGGTTGAAAGATATTGCAGTTTTAGTTTCCTAATATTTGCACCTGAAAATCTTAGGAGTTAGATTTGAGGCACTTAGAGCTCCTAGAATGGCCACAAACTTGCCAAAATCGGTGTAGTGTATTTGAAGTAGCGTTCTTGACCCGAGACCTTTCCAACGGTTCAAACGATTTGCGAATTGGAGTCCCAGATCAAAAGTTATGGCCCTAGGAAGTTGGCGCACTTTCTAGAAGATACAATTGCAAATGTTCTTTTGAAATTTGAACTTCAAGTTGTAATTTTTTGGTGCCAAACAGCCTAAACTCAAATTTGAATGTTGTTTTGGCTCCAAAACTAAAGAGGAGCTCTATTTATGGGTGAGTTTCTAATTTTTGGGTAACTTTTTGGGGACAAGATCGCATATTGCGAAAGGGTGATTCTGTAGCTTTTTGTAACTTGCATGTGTTGTAGAACTTAGAGTTGAAGAGATCCCTCATGTAAGAAGCTCCATTTTTTGAATAATAAAATTATTCTCTTGTTTGTGGGTTATTTTTTCTATGTCAGACTCGCCCTCATGGGAGTTTACTTCTAAAATACTTCTTGTTTTGCTTCATTTTGCTTCTAAAATGCTTCTTGTTTTGCTTCTAAAATGCTTCTTGTTTTGCTTCCCTTTATTAATTTAATATGTTTTATTTGAGGAGTGATCCACAATAGTAGTTTCACAGTTTTAGCCAAGAATTGGACGATTTTTTAAAACTAAAATCTTCACATTGAGACACCTATGGCAGTTAAGCGTGAGAAATTGAAGATGATGCAAACTAGAGTCTTGTACATTTTGTCTAGCCAGATTCTAAAAAATATTTTTTTTCAAATTTTTTTGGAATCAAATTGCCTTCTTTTCCATCTCCATGAAAGCTGTTTTTTTCAAAACAACATTTTTAAAAGTGGCCTTTAGGTATAGCAGCATAAAATTTTTTTCCTTGAAGGATAAAATTCTAATTCTTTAATTTAGATTTGTAGCTTTCGATATCTAGTGCTTCACTTGATTTAGATAGTTTTTAATGAATATTTTTTCTTTAATCAAGTTTCAAAGTCAAATCAATTACAATTCAAACATACTTTCGGCCAGGTATAGCACCAGCACTACTTTGTATGTATCAATTTTATTTTATTTTTTTTGTTGGATCAAGGACTCCAATATCTGGTGTACTCATATTTTTCAATTTTTTTGATAATCTTTTATTTTTCCACATGTGTAGAACAAAGAGTTTTGTTTTCGGTGAAAAACCTATATTTAATAAAACTTAAAAAACAAATAGATAATATAATCAAAACATATTAAAATTATATTCGTTGGATAGCTCGTTTTGAAGGCAACTTGATACTAGTTGGGTTTCTGAGATCTCCTCCATTTTCATTCTCAAATTGAGCTTCGAAGTGCAAAATTTTGAGCAATTTTGGTGCCTGAGAGGATGTGGGTGAAAATAAGGGGGTTCGGTTGAATTACTATTCGTTCAAACAAAAATCAAAAGTTCAGTCGAATGGGGGTTCGACTGAACTAATGTTCGATCGAACCCATTTAACATACAATAAAAAAATAGATTTAGATGGGGTTTGGTCGAACATGATAAATATGTTTGGTCGAACCCCATCTATTAAAAATTAATATTTAATATTAATATAAATATAAATTATATTCTTTTTAAATTACAATATATAATATACTTATTATTGCAATATATTTTAATAATTATATTATTATTATAATATATAAATATTATTATAATATTAAAAGTATATAATTAAAAACTATATATATTATTATTATAATATTAAAAGTATATAGTTAAAAACTATATATTATTTTTTTCTAATCATGGCTTTTCAAATCTTGGATTTTCAGGCTCAACACGAGTGTCATGAAAACACTCTCCTCAGGCAGGATAACAAGAAGCTTCGTTTGGAGAACATGGAAATTAAAGAAGCCATGAGAAATCCCATATGCACCAACTGAAAAGCCCCTGTTGTTATTGTAGAAGTCAGTCTTCAAGAGCAACAACTGCGTATTGAGAATATTTGGTTGAAAGATGAGGTCCGTTTACATAGCCTAACTAATTTGATGATGCATATTCCAAATTTTTGTATTCTCAAAATGTAAATTGTAGTTAAAAGGATTATGAGTCACTCCTTTTTTAGTTGTTCCTATTTTGATTGTAATGTATTTACAACCCTACGAACCTCCTAGATTTTATTTTCTCTAGAAATCTTTTTAGTGCAGTGATTTTCCCACAATGATGAAATTGCTTCATATCATATATTGTATAAGATTTAGAAACTCAGAAGGTTATTTTATTCTGATGCTTTAAATCGCCTGAGCAATGAAGTTGAAGATTTGTTAGCTTTGTGCTTATGGGTATTCTTTAACTATTCTTATGTTTTTTTAATCGGCCTGCATGGATTTTTTCAGCTGGAGAGAATGACAAGTATGGCTGGAAAATTTTACGGAAGGCCCATATCATTGAATTGAGAGAGAGATATGGAGGGAGTGGGAGAGAAAGGGAGCATGGGGGTAGGAGGGAGAGACTTGAGAGAGAGAGAGGAGGGAGTGGGAGAGAGATAAAGGGTAGGGGGTATAAGGGTTTAGGGTTTAAGGGTTAA
>VDFB02111781.1:0-44691 GCA_007258455.2 Sequoia sempervirens
GTTTTAAATCTTGCAGTTGTCAGATTGATGCGAATTTCTTCTTGTTTAAACATGGGGCCTTCATTTATTATTCACAAAGCTAAAGAGAAATTCGTTTTTCTTAAGAGAAATTCATATTTTTCAAGCAAAATTCGTTTTCTTCAAAGTAAAGGTGTATTTTTAAGCAAAATTCGTTTTTCTTCATTTACAAGGCGTATTTTCAAGAGAAATTCGTATTTCTCAAGCAAAGGCGAATTTTAGCAAACCAAAGGCAAATTCTTCATCAACAATCATTGGCGAAGACATCAAAACATTTTCTTTGCAGGTACAAGTCAGAATTATCAGCAGACTTCAGACAAGATGGCGATTTTAGCAGAAGCAGAGCACTAAAAACTTCTTTCTTCTGTCTTAAATTCTTCTATTTCTCGTCTTAAATTCTTTCGCATGTTTGAAGAATTGGTGACTTTTGGCAAAACAAATCATCTGGGTTGATTCAGAATAGCTTCCTCGAGAAAACCCATGTGCCAAAATTTTTCAGGAAAATTTACTCCGAACATGCGAGTTCGAGGAGTTCTAATTTTCTCAGCTGAAAATTCCTTGCATGGTCAAGTAGAAGTCAAATTCTCATTTCTGACATTTTGGGTTGTCTTAGAATCTTTTTCTGGACAAAACCCATATCTCAGATTTTTCCATGAAAATTGCCCTTTGATAGGCTATTTTTAGCCTCAGGGATTTTAGTTTTCGGAAAAGTTGTGAATATAGCCGTGTTCGCGATCCAGCGGTGAGTTTTTAGAATGCGATTACACACAAAGCCGAATTCAAGACCAAATCGATCTTAATTCTTGATTTCATTAGAAAAGTTGAGACCAATTTGTATCAAGCCGCAGAAGAGATAATGGCCATCACTTCAGTTACGGAGCTGCCAAAGCTATAAGTCAGTGAAATGCTAGTTTGAGTGTGCGAAGATTGCCAAGATTGCCTGCTGCTGACATTTAGATGCTGGATACAAATTTCAACAATCTCGTTGAGGGATTGATTGCTCGAGATCACACATAGTAAACTTCAGTTCCCACCTCTCAGGATAGACATTACACACACGAGTTGAACTGGGTGTTACCCTTTCAAGTTAACTCGATGTTGTCATTACATGCATATCTATTCTGAGATCAGCTTTACACACTTGGAGTTTTATTTTAGGGTTTTACGTTAACTGATGGTAGTCTTCCAGTTAACTCGCTTTCAATAAGGACGTGCATGCTCGCACAATTGTCCATTTTTAGATTAGATGTTTTGCTAACTTATGGTAGTTTTCTAGTTAACCTGTATAGTTTACTTCATTAGGGTTTGGCAGCAAATCTTGCATGCATTGCAAGACTAGGCAGGACTCAAGGTGATTTTAGGTTCCCTACACCTTGATGTATATAAATAAGAGTTTTTGCTCATTTGTAAATAACTTTTGCTTGAGAGAGAAATATATGCTGCGCCTACCTTGCCCTCAATATTGCTCTTTTGGTATTTGTTCATGTGTCTTCACTATTACGATTAATTGTTATGCCACATAGGGTTTCATGCAATTGTAATGGTGAATTCTTTCTGTTTTGTGAATCTTTACCATTGTGATTAATTGTTATGCCACATAGGGTTTCATGCGATTGGGATGATAAAGCTGTTTTGTGAGTGTTTACTATTATGATCGAGTGTTATGCCACATAGGGTTTCATAAGATTGTGATAGTAAATTCTTCCCATAGTTTAGATAAATCTGTTTTGTGAATCTTTTATCATTATAATCAAGTGTTATGCCACATAGGGTTTCGTGAGATTGTGATGATAAATCGGTTTTGTGAAGTCTTTACTATTATGATCAAGTGTTATGCCACATAGGGTTTCATAAGATTGTCATGGTAAATTCTTAAATCTGTTTTGTGCCCAATAAACTTGTCTAGATTGAGCTGATAGATGCGCCACCTTGCCTTCAAGTAGAGAATCTAAACTCGCTTTTATCGCCGATAGTCAAACCTTGCTCCATTTCCTCATGCTCGCTTTCGAGGAAACTGGATAGATTTAAAGTAGTTAGCTTAGTTGTAGTTAATGATCTGCGAAACCAGAAAATCCTTAGTTGCAACGTTCTTGGTTTTCTTAACCTTGTGCCTCTTCCAGCTGAGAACAAAAAGATAGGATTTAGATTACTTTTCTTTTCCACGCATTCCAGCACTATGAGGGAGCTTCCCTCCTAATTTGAAGAGCACTCATTCGTAGTGTGCATAGTTGTCCGTACCAACTCTTACTCCGAGGTGCTATAGTTGTTACGCCAACATTACACTACAAGGGTAGAATCTTTTTGGTGGCTGATTCTAAGCTCAAAAGAAGATTTTGATGACATTCCACTTGTTGGTCATCAAGGTTTTTTCAAGACATATAGGCAGATTCGGGAAAGGTTTTCTTGGAAGGGGCTGAAAGGGGAAGTCCAACGCTACATCCAGGAGTGTCCCACTTGTCAGATGAACAAAAATGAGCATTCTCTACCAGCTGGTCTGCTGCAACCTCTTCCCATTCCCAACCAAAAATGGGAAAGCATATCAATGGACTTCATCACTGGGTTGCCAAAGGTCCAAGGCAAAGATTGTATCTATGTTGTAGTGGACAGATTAACAAAGTTTGCTCACTTCTTTGCCATCACTAGCTCATTTTCAGCAGCTCAAGTTGCAGATTTGTTTTTCCATGAGGTGTTTAGATTGCATGGGTTGCCGAAAAACATTGTGAGTGATAGGGACAGCAAGTTCCTAAGCACTTTTTGGCAAGAAGTCTTCAGATGAGTGGTACGGTGCTTACTCCAAGCACTAGTTATCACCCTCAAACGGATGGTCAAACAGAGATAGTGAACAAATGGTTGGAAGGCTATCTTAGAAACTATGTTTCGGAGCAGCAAAGGGCATGGGTGAAATGGCTTCACCTAGGAGAGTATTGCTACAATTCATCCTTTCACATGTCAATAAGGATGTCTCCATTCATGGCTCTCTATGGTTATGAGGCTCCTAGCTTTGCTGATTTGGTGTTTGGTGATAGCAAAGCCCCTCAAGCCAAGGATTTGTTGCAGCATAGTCAAGATATCTTGAAGTCCTTGAAGAACAACCTTCAGATTGCACAGAATCAGCAGAAGATGTACGCTATCAGCGGCGTGTTGAGCTCTTTTGAGGTTGGAGATATGGGTTTATCTTCGACTAACCTTACAGAAGTCTACTCAAGAAGAGGAGCTGAAGCTCAAACCTCGCTTCTATGGGCCATTCAAAGTTATCAGAAAGGTTGGAGCAGAGCTTATGAATTAGAGCTACCATCGACTAGTAGCGTGAGTACACAATGTCTTCCACGTGTCTCACAAGAAGGCACTTGGACATAATGTTGTTCCTTCTTCACAGCTTACCACCTTTGGACGAAGAAGGGCAGTTGATTTTGATTCCAGAGGAGATTATTGATTTCAAGAGCGCTCTTTGAGAAGGAGAACAATCAGAGAATACTTGGTGAAGTGGAAGAACTTACCTTTGGAGGATGCAACTTGGGAGAATGAGGAGATTTTGCAGCATCCAGACTTGCGATTGCTTGAGGGCAAGCAATCTTGGGGAGGGTGGACTGTAATGTCCCCTTCTCAAGCTGATGAATTCAGTTGGACCGTTGGCCTATTCAAGACCCGTGAGGCTACCTTGAGGATAAAATTAGGGTTTCCCGTTTTGGAGGTGGTTGTTGCTCGAAATTTGGAGATTGGCTTGCGGATTCTTTCTGGGTTTTCAGGAGAGCTTCGCAGTGATATGACTTGTAGTGCAATCCGAGCACCTTCTGGAATTCACTATTTTTAGTAAATTCTATTTTTGGCAGTGGTCCTGTGGTTTTCAGTGCAGTTGGCCCTCTTCTTCAACTAGTTCAGTTGGTTTGATCAATTTTGGCCTTGGGATGCATTTTGGAGAGATAAGTTCAGTTAATTTAAATAATGTTATATTTTAATGTTGACCCCTTGGCCTAGCTGCATCACTTCAAGTTGTTTTTAAAAGTGGTCTTTACAGGTGGGCACCTCATAGGAGGTGATTTAATATTTTCTAAGGTCTAAATTATTGCTTGGAAAAGGGACGCCAATCTTGTTGAGAGGATTGATCTAAAAAAAAGTCAAAAATAAGCTTTGAGAAATGGGACGCCGTCCAAGGAGGGAAAATGAACAAATTCAAATTTGAAAATTAGGGCGCCTTCTTGATGCTTCTAGAAGATTCCTCTCAAGCTTATATAATGAGGCCTTTGCTCTTCAGTTGATTATCTTATGACTTTAGTAATGTTATGCTGTCGAAATGGTACTGGGATTGCTTCGAGGAATGTATGCCTCCTAGACTTGGCTCGACTTCTTGCTTGAAAGATAGCAACTAGTGGAGATGATAGCTGGTTGATGAGTGGATTTTGTAGTGAGGTTTGCTTTGTAGCATTTGCTTGCTTTGTAGTTCAGTTTCTTGCATTTTATATCAATTTCTGGAGTTGCTGATTCAGTGTAGCTGGAAGTTGTTTTTGCTCATACATCAGAAAATAAAAATGTTCTTGTTCAGGGTAGTGATCCATTGAGAGTCTAAACTAGGGGCGACCATGTTTGACAAGTTTCAGATTTTTTAATTAAGTGCTGATTTTTCTAGAAGGAAATTGCCCTTCTTAGAGGGTCGTACCTTTCTGTACTTGTCTTGAATTTCGTGCAAAAACATATACAGCAGTTTGGGTCAGTTTTATGGTTCATTATGGGGCGCCATCATCTCAGGAACACTATGCATTTAGTCTCATGTGATTTGAGTGAGTTTTGAGTGAGTAGAGTGCATTTTAGTGGAATCTAGAGTTGCTGGTTATGCATTTTAAGTTGCTGGTCCGTCATCAGATTTAGGAAATTGCATTTTGGTGAAGGGTTGGTGATTAGAAAGTCATATTAAGCTTTGTGGAGATCATATTCTTAATTGCAGCATTGGAGAGCTTCGCATCTTGTTCTTTGCAGGCACCCTCTATTACAATTGTAAGCTGAACAGTAGTACTGTCAGCACTTCTTAATCTATCTCTTCATGCTTTTGTAATACCCATTGAATAAGTGGAAGAGGCTGGCTTGCCGCCTATTTATGTTTTGAATTGCATTGTAGTTCTTAGCATCTCTGCCATATGGTAGCTCCATTCCCACTCTGGGTTGGAAAGCACATCCTTTGCGTCAAGTTTACTTTCAGCATTTGTAGTTGGTAGGGATCCTCTAACCATATGTTCGTCCACCTTGGACACATTCTTGGTTAGAGTTACTCAGTTCAGCAATGCATTAAGTTCCTCTGACCATATGCTCACACCTTGCCCGTCTTGGGATCCTGGTGTACATTCTTGGTTAGGGTTACTTCTGCATCGTTTGGGTTTCCAACTAACCTTAACGGGTGCATGTTGTTTGTAAGTGCATTCAAAAAATTGAAAAAAATTGGTTCGGAATATTTCAAAATGTCACATTGAGCACAACACTTGTTGAAGTATGTGTCCCGGGTTTAAGCCTCTAGGACTCATACGCCCAACCTGGCATATGAGTCCCACTTTAACCTAGGACCTATTTTAATTCAAATTCTTGGTGGGATTTTACTATCCTTAATTTCAATTTTGAATGTTGGCTTGTAGTGTTGCAATTTTGGGAAAAAGCATAAACAAGTATAAATACAAGGTCATTTCATTAAGTTTCTCCTAGCAATTTTATCCAAGCATCCTAGAAAGCAACCTAAGAGCCTTCAAGTATTCATGCAAGAGTTTACAAGAGCATTCAAGAGAAAATCATCAAGCATTTGGAGCTACATTCAAGATTCAAGCATCATGTCAAAGTCTTCATGCATCATGTGTGTTAGTGAGCTAACATTTGTGATGTAGGTTTCATGATTTCAAACAAGCATTCAAGAAAAATCTTCAAGCATTCGATCAAGAGTCAAGATCCACATTCATTGAAGCCATTTCACACAAGTCTACAACCTTCATTTCAAGGGTTTGGCGAGTTGCAACATTGCATTTGTTCATTCATCATTCCTTCATACTTTTTTAGTTCATTTCAAGGTTTAATTACCAAAACGAGGTTTGACCAAGGCAAACCCTCATTCCCTAACAAAACAACATTTTTCTCTCTTGATGTGTGTTTGCAGATCTAGGTGAATTGGAGCATGAAGATCCTTTGAAGGCAAAGTTGCAAAAGTTGTCAAGAAATTGTCATCTTCACGGAAACTCACCTACAGACCAGAATTCAGACTTTCAGACTTGAAGATTGGACAAGGAAGCTACAAAAGATCACTAAAGGCTACAAAAGTATCAGTCAAACCCTAAACCCTAGCAACAGGACTCATACGCCCAACCTGGCGTATTAGTCCCAGTATACCCTTTTTTGCCATCTTTTTGCAGATCTTGATCAGTCATCAGAAGATTCTAGATTATGCCCAAAAATCCTGTAGGAAGACTCATACACCCAACTTGGCGTATTAGTCCTAGTATACTTCAAACAACAAATTTCAGAGTTGCAGACCTTGTTTTGACTCCATCATTCACCCAGGTACTTTACTGTTTGATTTCAGTTTATCAATCTTGTTACATGCTATCAAATTCCTAGGTCATAAGTGAATTTGCATAGTGCATTTAATTTCTTTTTTTTAAGCATTATATAATGGTGAACTCCCATCCAATTACACTAGGAACCCACTAGCCATTCCTCAATTAAGTCACTTGGTTGAGGGATCTAGTTTCCTAATGAACTAAAGCGTGAAATAAGTCCAATTCCATCTCCCAAAAGGTGGAACCCTATTCCCCTTTTGTTCAACTCAAAAAATCAGCAAAGCCCTTGGCTGCAAATCTAGCACAAAAAACCGTGCCCTAAGAGCAAAATTATCTGAAAAAAATTGTTACACCCCGTCTCTTAGTTACCGAGTTACTTTTACCTTGTGAGTAAATATGATGATAAATGTTTATCAGAACTTTAATATGTTCAATAGGTGGATGAAATATTGAATATGCATTAAGATGTTATTACTTTTGAAGGTCTGATTATGTTTTAATACTGATGGAAATACGATGTATGAATATGCATTGCAATATGAATACGTTAATGCTTTTATGATGCAAATATATTTCATGTGAATGGCTAACTACCTTTGTGTTGCACTAAGTTGGATGCAAGAAGGAGTCAAGCCTCAGGTACGAGAGGGGGGGTATAACTCAAGAGATGAGTCATTGAATGGGACTGCTTTGCAATGGTTTTGGATATTGTCTTGTTCTGTGGATGTTCTTGATTGGGGTTATGCAATTGAGTATTTATGCCGAGTGGAAGTTCTTTGTATGTTCATATTTATATGCTAATCAATGAAGTATATACACTTTGTGTATATACATCAATCGATGAAAATATGAGTATATGTGCTTAAGCATGGATGTTAAAATAATGTGTTATATATATATACATATATATATATATATGATGTTAAAATAATGTTATATATATATATATATTGTTACATTAAGGTAAATGTATATACATAAAAGCACATAAAGGGAAGGTTCAAAGTGGAAACCATGTACAGCATTATAATAAGGAATTGAATGCAAAGTGAATGGCAATAAGTGTAAAGAGTTTGTACACTACCATTGCATGGTGAATGGCCGTTCAAAGCCAAGTCAAAGAGCTGCACTTATATAGCGCACAAAATGAATATGAAAGCCAACAAGCTAAATGATTGAATACAACACATGTAAAGTGTTTATGGGAGGAAGACTAATGCAAAAAAGAGTCTATAAACCAACACCCTAAACTAGATCAAACCATTAGATAAACATAGACTCAGTCAAGAGAAAACTTGGCAGAACCATGAGAAGGAATTCGATTAAGGAAACTTGTTGTTAAGCTTGTTGTTCATTTGACTCAGTAATAGAGTCTTGTTGTCCCTTATAACAACTCGACTCAACCATTTAAATGGAGAGGACTGTTATGTGTTGCAAACCTGTAAGTTAGTTTGATGAGTCGTTGCATAAGGATAGAAAGGTGGAAGAAAGATTAACTTGTTTGTAGCCCTTGCTTGCTCACAATTTAGTATAAATAGAGGTGCTCATTCTACCATTGTTACAATTAATCATTCTAATTATCTTGATGTTATTTTGCTGAGATTTTTGAGTTAGTGAGTTGAGAGGATTTTTGCTATTTCGTATTTGTGATTATTGTGAGAGTTAGTGAGAAGTTAGAAGAGGGAAATTAAGTTGATCTTGAAGGAAGTATAAAGCAAGCTTGAGGAAATGAGCTAGGAAGGGAGTTTAATCAATTGGAGCTTTTATGCAAGCATGCTAGTTTCTATACCTTTGTCATTTATGTTGGAAAGATTAATTAGTTATGTTTACTATGTTGGATATCTTTGAATTTAATTGCGATTTATGAGGGTTTTGATTTCCGACAATGTTTTCCGCGATTTTTGGCAGGCCCCCATTGTTTGCTTGCTGTCACCGCGACTGGAATAGCTTTGAATAGTAGGGCCCCATAGATGCAGTTTTCTAATTTTGTTTCTTTTTTTTTAATTTATAAAAAAACTTATAACTATACTATAATATAGTAATAATATAATACTTATAATATATATATATATTATATCAATATCTTAATTATATTATATATTTTTTATTTCCGATTTTTCCTGCTTTTTTCAAAAAATCTTAAACTTTTGATTTGCCGATTTTTTCCCCAAACGATTTTTGCTGCTATGGTTCCGACAACCCAAAGCTGTATTGAGAAGAGGACTTCAGGTGCAAAAGCACAAACACTTCTAAAGTTAATGTCCTCTAGATTATATTCAAATATAGTGAACATTGTGTTGGTTGGAAATTTTGTATTCTCGTGAAAGCGTACAAAATTGAGATTTCAACCACAGCACGTGAGTTAAACTCTCCTAATTAAGGGAAGGCTCCCCCTTTAACTAAATAAAATTAAGGGTAGGACAGCAATCGTTCCTCTTGTTTCAGGAAAGATTACGTTCTTCTCTCTTCACAGAAAAGACACAGTAAATGTTACTAAAACTTGTTACAACAGCTACACAGTGAAATTAAGAGAAAGGAAATAAAGTTTCCTGAAAGCGCAAAGACTTCCGTTATTTCCTCCGGGACGGGAAAACAATTCGATAAGCACAAAGTCTTAAAGAATGAAATCCTATCAACCTTTTTTCAGAACGATTACTTTATAGAAATATACAAGATAAAACAGCTCAAAGACTGTAATTATAATGTATGCTTTCAACTATTCTAAATGAGAAATACTATGAGCGTAAAGACTTATAATTCTTCTCTATTTCTAACACTAACTAAGAATTCAATTCTCAGATTTACAGCACAAAGACTGCAGATATTTAAATTGAATCTCTCTTCAGCAATCTTCAACAATTCTCAAGTAATCACAATATAAGAATGACCCAAAATGACATAAGAACATTTAGGATGCAAAACAAGAATTCAGCTCAAAGTCTGAAATTCCAGCTTCTTGATATCACTTGAAAATTTACAATATTTCACTATAAAGCTCAAAGACTTTATGAGTATAAAATTCTGCAGAGTTTTCTTGCTTGCTAAAAAGATAAAGATTACAATAGACCCCTCAAGTATTTATAGGAGGAAGGTCTGGAGAAAAAGGTGGGAGGATCTCAACAAACTTGAGAAAATCTCTCAACCGATAACTAATTGCGATTGACTTATTCAAAATTACAATCCAAATTGTGATTTGTCTTGTAAGATTTTACATGTAATTACATTTTCGAAAATTGCAAGGAAAGAACACTTGCAATTGCAAAATTTGTTTTTACATATATATTGTCGAAAGTAAAATTACATAAAACAATCTAAAACTTAATTTGTTTCATTCCTATCTTTGAAAGATAAGAATTTGCTGATGATGGTCTTCAACTCGTTCGGATCTGGACCCAATGTGTTCTTGGCCACTGCAACTGTCTTCAAAATTATATCAAAGTATTTGATAGTTGCCAATCTATGCTCTTCATAAGAAGTTTGCATCTTTTCAAGGATTGTTTGATGATTGATAAGCTTTTGAATCGAATCCAAAGAAAACTGCTCTGATTCTATTTGTTGACGAAGATTGGCTGCCATATCTGAAGTAACTGAATCAACTTCAAGTAACTCATCTTCTTGATTCAAAACTGTACATGAGATCTTTTCAAAATTTGAAAGAATATCCTGCTGAACTTCGTCATTCATTTCTAAAGTAGCCTGGATATCTTTGATAAGATCTTGAATGACCAATGACCTATTTGTCATAAGTTCCTCAAATTCTATGTACTTTTCCCTATTTGGCAAAATCAAATTGCTGCATAGGATTAGTAAATCAACTTGATCTATCTCATGCCAGATTTTTAAATCTTTTTCAAGCGTTTCCAAACTTTGCTTGAAGGCTTCTAAAGTCTGATTCAGTTTTATCTTTGCTATCCTGACATTCTTGAAAACTTGCAACGTCTTCTCAATCATTGGAACACTTTGCTCAATTAGCTGAGTTATCCATGAATCAATTGCCTTGGCCTTTTGCGCAATTCTTTCTAACTGTCTAACTGATTCATTTGGAGGAGCTGTAGATAGAGAATCAACTGCCTCTGATGATCCTGTAATCCTTTGAATGACTGCAACCAGCTGAGCATTGTCTTCTTTGAGCTTTTCCTTTTTAGCTAAGAGTTCGTTATAGCTTTGTGTCAGAATTGTCACTGAACTCTGAGCATCCTGCATCATATTAGCGTGAGTCTGCTTACCCAATTCCACCCTCGTGAACCTGTAATCAGATACCTGCATTTCTTCATGCGGTTTATCAACTAAGGGCTCTGCAATTTCAGCATATTTCATCCTGTTGCTGTCAACAAAAACCTGTGAGACTGTTTTAGCTTTCTTTGCAATCACTGGTTTTTGTTTCTTCAATTTTCGGAAATCAAAAATATCAGGAGACACTGCCTGTTTCTTTCTCTTAGGAGCAATTGAATTTAGCCATGGAGGAAGATCCAAGGTTGTCACATCTGAAATGGCAACTGCGGTCTCAGTAGAAATAGCCTCAGTTTGAGATACAACAGAAATTCTTGAAGGTGCCTCAGTTTGTACAGCAACAATGTTTTGCTCAGAAGACAAATTGCAACTAGGATTGGCCATGAAACAATCAAAGTTCGTTACAGACGTATCAATTTCTGGAAGAGTTGTTTCTGACATAGCTGAAAAGATTGGATTGATATCAAAAATACTCTTGAAGTTACTAGGTAAGTTCATCATGGGAGCATTTGTTACAGATGAAGGCTGATTACAAGTCTCTTGTGTTGGAATAGAAGGAACAAAAACGGTAGAGAAAGAATCAACATCACTGTCGATAGGAGACAAAGGAGATATAGCTGATTCTGGTATTGGGGCCTCAATGTGAGGAGTTATCTCACTTAGGATAGTGGAGGTCTCATGAACCTCGTCTTCTTCTTGCTGATTTAATACCTGAATCTGCATTTCGTTGACTTCCTTACCTTTTGATGTTTCTCTATCCAATGGTTGTTCAGGAGCTCTGCTCACTTTCAGCTTGATTCTGGTACTTGAAGAGGAAGCTCCTTCCTTAGATTGTTCCCTAATTTCTGATTTCAATCCTCTAGGGCCAGCTGGGTCATCTTCAGCTCTAACTCTGATTTTGATGGTCTTGACACCTATGCTTTTGAGCCAAGAGTTGGTGTTCGCCAAGACTGATTGGAATCTATCAAAGATAGAGACGGATTCCTTCTGAGACCATTGAATTGCAGGAATGGGAGCATTAGCAACTCCCTGTTCTTCGTACTCAGGATCCAAAATCTGCTTATCATCAATTACTCCCTCTGGAATTAAAGTTAGATTCAAATCAATGATTTGCTCCAAAGTGAGCCTGCAATAATCCATTTTGTATATATCCCTTTCTGTCCGAAGGTCTGCCCAAATGTCTTCGATGCGGTGAACATGAGTGAAGACTCTTTTTATTTTATCCTTCATCCTCCTGTAATCAAAATCCACTCTAGCTTGGAATCTTTTCAATGTTATCTCCTGAAGTTCAGTTTCCATTGCCTTAGCTCTTGAAGAGGTTGTCAAAGAATACCTGCCAATTACCAATGGATTATGTGAAGAAATACCAATTCCAGATTTGTGTTGTATAACTTGACGTGAATGAACTGACATCAATTGCCTTCCCAGCTCCATCAGAATGATCTTATCAGTTGGATATCTTGGGAGCATATAAGGTTGGTCTTCAAAGCAGCCAACTCTCATATAGGTGAATGTTGGAAATTGAAGGAACAAGCAGCCATATTGATTTACCTTATTCCAAGCTGCATCTGATACCCTGTTATTTACCAACTCTTTGTCAAACAAACACATAAAATAACCAAAGAAGGCATCTTGTACCCTTCTATAATGCGCTCGACTTGGAATAAAAGTCAGCTGATCATAATATTTCCATACGGGCACCAATGATCTGTCGCCTTCAGGAGATAAGCCTGGAAAATGTCTCAAGGAAGCTGCTATGTAGACCAAATATGAATTCATATAGAAGGTCAGAGTGGTAGGAACCTGTGCAAGCTGTTCGCACAAACAGTCACTGATTATTTCTCCCCAGAAAATTGGATGTTGTGCTTTTCTAATGACAACCATGAACTTATACATCCAGCTTTCAAACATGTTAGAAACTTTCAACCCTGCAATTCTGCTCAAAAGAGTGATCATGTCGTTAACTTCTTCTATAAAATCAGACCGATACAACTTGGGCATACGGGTCGCACAAGGTCGTGATTTTAGAAGCCATTTAGAGTTGATGTGTTTAATACAATCATTCTTTTTCTGCTCAAAATGTTTGTGAGCACTCTTCAATGAAATCTCTGAATAAGTGGTTGCATCAGGTACTCTGAAAACTCTATTGATTGTCTCAGCATCAAGTCTGATAACTACGTTGCCATCATCATCCTTAATTGTCCTGGATTGTCTATCAAAGCGTGCTGCACATGCAAGGACGAATTCTGGTTCAAGGGCAGCAACAGGAAAAGAAGCCACGAGATGGATATGACTTCTCAGCAACTTTTGCATATCAGAAGACGTAGATTTCTCAACCCTTTCAAGAAAATTAGACATATCAACATGCCCTATTTCTGTATCTTTGATCTCATCGATGTTTGAAACAACGTGAGATGGAGAGATCTCATTCTGATATTTGTCGAACTTATACTTCATCTTTTTGCCTGCTGGAGAAGTTGGTTCATCCGTCATTGAACAGGAATCTGCAAGACTGCGGTGAAAATCCCATAAGGTCAGCACATCATCAGTATCAACGTGAGTAGACATGGCGGAACTCAAACCCTAGAACAATGAAATGGATTTTGAAAGAAAAATGGAAGGTGAATGAAGATGAATTCGAAATGGATAAAGTGGTGGAATGGAAAACGGCATTTTGTCTCTTTGAAACAGCAAGATAAAGAGATCTCAAAACTTGGATTTGGAATTTCGTCCAAAAAGGTCAACTTATGTGCTTTTTAAGGCAATTCGGGTTTTTGAGTGACTTGAACAATTTCGGAACTTTTTGACACTTTAGCAATTTTTGCTTTTTGCAATTTCGGGATTTTTCAGAGTTTTGACAATTTTCTCAAAGGCAATCGGGATTTTTATGAAATTTAACAATTTTTGAACTTTGCGAATTTAAAAATTGTTATTTTAATTGCAAATCCCGGAATTGTATTTTTAGGCTAAAAACCCGAAATGAACACAAAGTAAAATTTTTTATTTTGTGAAAGATAATGATGGATATATGAAGTGGCGAAATGAATGAAATGAAGGAAATGAGCATAGGTGACATTTTATTGCTGGAAATGAACAGTGAATAATGTATTTTCATCATAAGGCAGATTTAAATGGAAGTACGCATCATGTATGGAAGTGCGGAGGTATGTGAAATGGAAGGCAAAATTTTAATGAAATGGAGAAGACATGTAAATGTAAATGAGGAAAAATGTATTTCTACATGAAGGCGAATGGAGAAAATATGGAGAAAACATGCTGGGCGAATGAAATGGTAAATGAAATGGAGAAAAACGGAGAGATATGAATGTATATATAAAAACGCGTTTCTAAATGAAGGCGAATTTTTGCTAAGAAAAACGCATTTCTAAATGAAAAGCAGCAAGATAAAACGCGTTTCCATGAAGCTAGCAAGAATATCAACGAATATACAAAAATAACCATAATGAAAAACGAAAAACAGAAAGAAAAACGCGTAAGAATAAAAACGCGTTTTAAAACAGTGACAAAAATGTAAAACGTGGTATGTAAAAGACAAAAACGCATATATATGACAGTAAAACATTGAAAAGGAAGATAGAAAATGCGAATCATACCTGGAGACAAGTTGAATACGCGAAAATGCAGAGACAAAAACCCTAGACGCGTTGAAAACGACAGAGAATGGCTATTTACTGGTTAAAATCCGATTTTGAAGCATCAAGGTCGACCAAATCTCCATGAAATGAGGAAATAAATGCCAAGAACAATTCAACCAGCTTGAATCTAAGAAAAATCGGGCTTTTCAGAAGATTTGACAATGAAAAATAACATCAAAATGATGAATCGGGTTTTTTATGCAGTTTAGCAATTTTGCTTTTGACCAATTCGCACTTTTCTAATAAAAAGACAACTTTCATTGTAACAAAATTGAAAAATTCGGACTTTTTATGTCATTTAAGCAAAATCGGGTTTTTTATGAACTTTAACAATTTTGCTTTTTTGACAAAATAAAATGACTTTAACAAAAATCGGGTTTTTTAGATAACTTAAGCAATTTCGGGTTTTTCAGACACTTTGGCAATTTTGCTTTTGAGTCTAAATTTCCCTATTTGCTGAGTTGCTCAGAAAACCCGAAATTGGCCAAAAAGACATTAAAAACAAGTCAGAAATCGACGAAAACGGAAACGTAAAGGGGAAAAAGAGTAGCCCAAAGGTTAATCAACTTGAAACAGAGATTTTCCAGCCTTTGTACCTCGTAATGCGTGCCTTGGAGAAGAAAAATCTCAAGTTTTAAGAAAATTTTGATTGGTTACCTAAATTTTTAAAACGAGTTAAAAATTTAGGATAACACATTGTAAATGTGAGAATACTTTAGGTATATGGAAACAGAGGTTTTGTGATTTGTTTATGATCACTTGATCTTTACATGGAAATAGAGGTATTGAGAAGAGGACTTGAAGGTGCAAAAGCACAAACACTTCTCAAGTTAATGTCCTCTAGATTATATTCAAATATAGTGAACATTGTAAAAGTGAGAATACTTTAGGTATATGGAAACAGAGGTTTTGTGATTTGTTTATGATCACTTGATCCTTGCATCACTTTCGATTGAAACCCCAGGTTGAGAATAACCTATTTGGTTGGATTGTTTATTTGATCATTGATTGAAGCAAATAGGTTGGAATTAACCTATATGAATTGATTGATCATTTGATTGTTGTTTATATCTTTGATTGAGGTCATTTATTGTTGAAGTTTATACTTTTGATGGGATTCGTTTATTATTGAGATATACTCTTGAATGGAGACATTTATTGTTGAGCTTATACTTTTTGAAATAGAGTCATTTAATGTTGTGACATTATGAATACTGTATGGTTAATTAGGTTATTCTTGGGGTTGGGATGGGAAAGGGGATAACCTAAGCATTTTAAGATACTTGGTAGTAAAGTCATTTTGATTTATGAGTTGTTAAGCGGGTTATTTCTAGGATTTGTCTAATCCATGGGAAAGGGGGTAACCTAGATATAGAGTATGAATGGGCATAAAACCAATTCAAGCTAGGAAGGTGGGTGAACGTGTGACGTCCACTCTAAGTTCTGGGTGATGAATACTTTGGCCAAAGTAGTGTAAGTAGCCACTGTTTACACTGTTGGTTTCACTGTGATCCAGGTTTACATACTAGCCAAGGGATATTCATACATTTAGGTGGTAGCCACTATATGTTAGTTCTAGATATGTAGGACACAACACCATGCTCAGAAAAGGCTAGTATTATGAGGTTACCAAACCAATCTCTTCGTCGAAGGGTAGGGCCATCTTACTAGTTAGGTAGATGTGTGGGAGACCATAGTAAATCCGTGGTTGGCGGAAAAGCACTTGAGTGATGCTTCTCCTCATCAGTTGGTGGCCAAGATTTGAGGGCGACTACCTGAACCATTTCTACATTATATATTCTAAAAGCTTTTTTAAGCTATGTATGTAAACTTGTATCCATCTCTATGGGAATTGTAAATATGAAAAGTCATATGGAAATTATGTATCATCATTACTTGTATTAATGAAAGGAATTCTTTCGTATGCAATGGGAAAGTTTGAAATATGTTTCAAATGTGCATTTATTATTCGAAGGAAGAGAAAATTTTATTACTCTTAAAGGTTAGATACATAAACTATTCACTTGTGGGTAAAACATAGAAAAATTACTGTGTAGAGCAATGGGCATGTTACAAAAATTTAAAATTTTGGCACAAAAAAGTGCTTGGTTGCAAAATATTGATTTTCACGACTTTTCAAAATGCTGATTTTTGTGGCATCAAAACACCAAAAAATCCACATCTTTTCTCTAAAACAATTTGTATTTCTTTTTTCCCCTCCACCAAAAAAAAATTGCATCACATTTTATGCCCATAAACTATGATTCACAAGAGAAAAAAAGGTGATTTGAGGGAAAAATCATGTTGCCTACATGACCTGCAAACATGATTTTCATTAAAAATAAATAAAAATTCCTATGATTTTATTTCACCCTACAGAACCCACACAACCCTACAAAACAAGATTCTGCAATTTAAAAACAAAAAAATCTACCTGCAATTGTTACCCAAAAATATCATTGCAATTTTCAAAAAAATCTTGCACAAGTTTCTAGGAAAAACCTTGTCATGGTTCTATATAACTCTGACATACAACACCTTTTGGCTCTTTACTTAGCTACTAGTGACCTTCCGATCCATCTCTATCAACAGCAATCTGGATGTAGGCCTTCATGCTCTCACAAATTCCAAAACTCTATCTAAGTCACAATACCATATTACGAAAACTGAGTACATAAAGATTACCAAAATATTCATTAATAAAATACTATGTTCCACGGTGTTTCGGGGACTGGGATGGAGGGACAGTAGGGGATGTGTTTCGGGGACGGCAATCCAAGGGCCGATTATATATATATATACACACAATTACATATATATGTATGAATTTTTAAAAATATATTATATATAATGGGAGAAAGAGAGCAATTTGCAATATCAAATATGTGCAACAATATCAATATGACAATATGTGCATAGATAGAGTATAACAGCAGTATAACAGCAATATAAAGTATAAAGGTAAACACTAACAGCAATAACTTAACTATTAAATATAAAAGAATTTTGTTCAAGTTTTAAAACTAAAGTTAAATAACTCAAAGACCAAAGTCTCAAACTTTAAATACAACAATCTATCAATGACTTAATCTATGACACTATGCCTCATTCAGGCTAACAATATCAAAAGCACTATTTGTGTCACTGTCACTCTCTGCCTGAAGTGGATCATCCAAAGGAAGCCCAACCATTCCCGGTTGCTTTGACTTATTCATATACTTGTAATTCCTTTATTATACTTATAAATTATTAAATTATAATTTAATAAATTATACTTATAAGTTTATATGTTATAAACTTATACTTATTAAATTATTAAATTACAATTTAAATTATTAAGTATAATTTACACTATACTTATAAATTATTAAATTATAATCTTTAATGTTTCACCTGGAAAACATTTCGAATGGGGATTAAAAAACTATTTGTCTTAATTTTGAGTCTTTTACCATTCACAAAAATCACTTGGCAATTAAAATGACTAGACAAAAATAAAAAATCAAAGTAATTTTTATTTAATTTAACAAAAATCTAGACATTTTTAACTTTGATGCCATGGGGGATGCTTGGGCATTTCCAATACAATTGGGGGACTCCTAGCCGTCCCTTGGGCATTTCGGGGATGGCTAGGCGTCCCCTTTCATTTTGCAGCCGTCCCCTTTTTTGGGGACACGTTTCCTGTGGTTTTCCAATTATCAAAAATCAAAGGGGATGCCTAGGGGACGTCCCCTGACATCCCCCTGTCCTTGAAACACCACAGGGGACGGGGACGTAGGGTTTAGGGGGGAGAGGGGGGGGACGCGTCCTCGTGGAACACAAATAAAATAAGAAGCAAGAGCTTTCTTACACAGTTTAACAATGAAGGGCCACAAGCCACTTTATGAATGTGGGCTTAAAAAGAATAAACTAATAAAGCATAGAGAATATCCTAAAGTTGGAACCACTTTACTAAAGTCTGTGACTAAAAGCTAATTGACCATCACTAAATAATAATTACCTTAACAATTTACACTTTTGCCAAATCATGGCAATGGCATGTAAATTAAATGCTACAATGTGATACACACTATCTTACACTTCAATAATTCCCCTTTGAGGTTTACTTTTTCTTATCAACAAGAATGGAAATGGTTTTCTTTATAAAGGTGTAGGGTGATTTCCTCACAAAATTTAACATGAAGTAACAGAATTGAAGGTCCAGAGTAAGAATACCAAGGTGAGTGATTTTAAGCTTTTCAAAATGCTGAAAATTGGATGTTCTTTTGACAAATTATGTCTTCCCAGTTTCTGGTTTTAGTTCTCAACATAAATTACTTACTCCTTTGCATGATGTGTATCATGATAGCCATGTCTAACCTTTCATGATGCTTGAACCATTAGCAATGAGCAATACTCCTCTCTGTCTATCTATCTATCTATACAACACACATGCTTCTTGTCACACTCCTTTCTCATTCTTGGCAACATAGTTTTGTTCTTTGTAACATACAGATAATTAAGTCACATGCCATTCTCTTCCACAGTATCGAATTTTGCCCATATGCTGTAAGATTTACTTACTTCTAAGATTGATATAAGCCAGCTTACTTCCAAATGGAACTTTACCAACCATTTTTATTCTCTTCCCAATCTTTATCAGCGACTCCAAAATAATTATGCACAAAATACTCTGAATCCAGGGGAGTAATTTTATTGTTAAACAATTTATTCACCCAATATAAATAGACTAGTACATTAACAGATCATAATGCATTGATAATTGAAGTGAGTCATAAACACATATAATGCAAATTCACAATGGAAATAATATTATCTACCTGCATAATGACTAACACGTCCATAGGATCACCATCCTCACATAATGTGCGGGGAATGAATCCATAATTGTGAGGATAAACAACAGATGAGTATAAAACACGATCCACCTGTGTTTGTATAATCATGTCAAGAGTACATCAGAGAAAAAACCTATAAAAAGATGTAATGTACTGCACCCCAGTAATTCAAATTAAATTGTAAGAAAACATACAAATCTACCTTGATCAATCCAGTTTTCTTGTCCAGCTCATACTTCACCTTGCTTCCTTTTCCAATTTCCACAACCTGCAAGAGTAATATGAAGTTGGTCCGTAAACACAATGGTTTCTTCTATCTGAACTCAATGGCATTTTTTGTTATTTTGGACTCTATGCTCAAATATGTAATATAAGCTATGAGCTTTGTATACAATTCTTTGTCATTGAAACTGCCTATTTCAGATAAAAACCTTAAAAATGTTATCAACCCACAAGAACAGATTACATGAAATAGTAGTTGCACATCATGAGTCAATTGCAGAAATCTACTACTGTTTGTAAATTTGTTTTTAGATTCAGAGCAAGTTATCATGCACTGTGAAATGGTCTTTTTCTTAAAAAAAAATGGTAATGGCTGTCTGATTGGCTTTTATCGTAATCAAAGATTTTGCAGATTCATGTTACATAGTAAACATCCACTTTTTATTTTTTATAGCTGAAAACTATACAGGAAAAGAGACGTAAATGATATACAGAATCAAAAGTTGAATAAATGTAGTTCAATAGTCAAACTATGTAGTAAAGTGAGCTGAAACAGCATTAGGAGCTACCTGCTCTTGAGGAAAATTGAAGTGACGCTGGTCCATAATGATAAACTCTTACTAGTTTCTGGTAGATGTGCATCAAGAATCACATAGAAATGCAAGTAGACATGGCTCAGAGAATCCCTCACATCACTGAGACAGTAAGGGCTTAGTAGAGGGGTCTAAGTATCTAATTCACATTCTGCAAGCTATACTAGAATGCAAGCACAGCACAAGTGTGGTGCATGCTGAATAGAGGAGTCTTTTAAAGGGCATGAGTGCTGTGTGGAACCCCTAAAAACTTGGGCATGCAGGTATGGGGTGTGTCTGTGCGATAAATTAGAATTGTCATAATTTATTCTTTTAAATACAAAAAAAAGACAATTTTTAAATTTAAAATGACAATTCACATTTATATATAAAATACATAATTATTAGTAACAAATATTAAATGATACATCAGCAGTGACTAAAAACATAGATTTATCAATGAGCAAACTTCAAATTTATACATGATATATAAACAAATTGAAAATCAAACTACATGTAAGCTATAAGACTGTATAGTTCGAAGTTTTCAACAATACAAAAGTAGAAAAGTCAGGAAAACTAAAGTTGGAAGCCTCAAAGATGAGGATCTATACCTAATGTTTAGAGATCCTCGTTCACACTATCTTCTATCATCAACTTCTGAGGAAACTCCTCTCTCAAACTCTGCACTTTGAGGTGATGGTGAATCTTTGTCAATAGTCAACTCAAGAGTCCATCCAGGGTGGGCTCTTCCTCAAAATAATTGTTGAAAATTTCTTCCCACAATCCTCACAAGACAACAGCCAAAGCCTGTTGAAGAATTCTTCCCAATTTGTAGAAATTTGTTACTCTCTACAAAACAAATAACCCCCTATTTGACCCTGCATGATTAATACCACATGGAGCTGCTGCCCCAAAGCTTATTCTTGCTGTAAATCAGTCCCATCTTTGATAGTTTGCTACAGCAAAAAGAACATCTTCAAACGTGACTTTGTTTTGGTTTAAAACTCCCATATAATGTTAGACTTCATTTTGTCTTTTTTTTATTATTATTTTGTTCTGATACATTTTTTAATATGATGTGGGTTATGTGCACTTTACACGTGGGAAACACACCCCCAGATCCGGTGCACCCAAGAAGCACATGGTACATAACCAGGTGCATCTTGGACTCTAGTGTGTAAAATATGTGGGTGAGTATGGGGTGTGGCCAGAAATTGGTCGTGTATGGATGTCACTGAGGAAATGAAATCAAAGCAAAGACAAACAAAACTTCTCTTATTATGTTTCACATCTATAAAGAGGCTATGGCTTATCAAGATTGTAAAATTATGCATCAGAAATGAAATCTATACCAAAGTCTTGGTTTGGTTATCAAAGAATGACACCCATTTCATTGGTTCCTACTTAAATTTAAACTACAGTTTTGTAGTTTATTCTTCCCTTAGATGGCATTAGCGAGGATGGAAGAATACACTTGTATGAGCTCATGTTTGGATTAAAATTATGGACCTAATCACATAACACTTAATTAGAATGTTGCTGTAAATGTTATCTAGCTCTATTTGTTTTATTTGTATCACATATGGATTTGAAAAGATATTCTTGTGTAGCATAGCATTTAATTGGGAAAGACAAGTCCCAGGACCTGCTACACCGTCCATATATATCCTCTTACAGCTCTGCTGGCCACCTCCTTTGAGGAAGGAAGTGATAAGAGAAGTAGGAAAGCCTTCAAAGGCTGGGATGACATAAGAGTCCTCAAAATTGTAGCATGTGAACAATATCCTTTTATTGTGTTCTCAATATTGTTTAGATTGTTGTTCATGGCTTGAACTTCCCTTGATCTGAATCCCTAGAGAGCATCTGAGCCACAACACTGTAAACTTTGAGAATCTAGATGTGTTATGTGAGAAAACAATATTTAATGATAATATGAAAGTTAATATTTAAAGAAGGATGCAAAGGAAATATATTAGAAATGGAACAAAGAGATGCATGGTTGTCTAGCTTGGTTACATCAATGCTATGACTAGACTTATGAAATATGATAATGCAGATTTATGTATAGCATTACAAAGTTGTGAAGGCTAAAGAACCATTGTGGAAATTGAAATAAATGAGCATCCATGTGACTCTTCACCTTCTATCAGTTGGCATTGAATGGTGTCAAAATGTAATTGTCCAATCTAGTCCACATTATTGTCTGCACCCCACAAGGACATTACCCCTCAACCCCACAAGGGGAACCCCTGAAGTCATATGGGGAACAACAATACTATGAGTGCTCAACAATACTGCATGTGATGGTTGGACCTTAGCGGTTTGGTTTGTAGGGATCTAGAACCCAAACAAGGCCAACAAAGAAGACCACATAAGGTTTGGCATGTGCTTGTATGGAGCAATGTGGAACAACGGTTTAGCACACAATATGGCCTGCAATGACTGCACAAGAGCCTTTGGTGATATGTGCCAACTCAGAGAGAGCCAATCAAGTTGCATGGCATCTGGGTTGCTGTGGAGATAGAATCAATTTGTTGAGAAACTAACACTAGAGGTTTGGTGCCTTGTAGTGTTGTGTCCTATGATGCCACAGAATATGGTGCCAAGATATTGTTAGTGTGAATAAAGTCTTGTACCTAGTTAATTCTTTACTAGGGACTTAGGGGACTTAGTTCACATGTTAAGTTTTCTTAGGATATAAGCTTTCTTCTAAAAGTCTTAGTTGTCTTATCTAGAAGTCATAGTTGTCTTATCTAGACATTACATTATCCTAGGTAGTTATGAGTTAGTTGTCTCATGTGATAGGATTAAGACACTTGTCATGATCTTGTCTTACCCTATCTCTCATCCTTGTCTTTATAAGCAAGGCATCTCTAGCATATTTTACATTGTATTGTATAGCATATTGATCATATTGTATCATAATCCAATTCTTGTTTGGTGGAATAGCATCTTCCATTGTTGTTTCTCTCTATCTCTTGTGGAGGTTATTTGGCGTTGCAAATTGAAGATCTTGGTTGCTCACTTCAACATGGTATCAGAGCCTTGAATCTTCCAAGCCCCTTTCATTTTTTCATTAGAGTTTCTACCATCACGTTTTTTATTGTGATTTGAGTTTCTTGTATGATCTTGCGAATTCCCCGTATACTCTTCTCTTGCATTTCAATACAATCTTGATAATCAGAAAGGGTTTGCAATGATTTTTTAATCCTATATTGCATGTACGCATTTTGGTGAGATCTAGTGATTGCAGCACTTTTGGCTATAGTGGCAATATTTTTGGCTGTCCCATTGCATCCAGAAGGCTCGAGAAAGTCAGATTTGGCTTTTGTTTCATTCAATTTGGTCACCATTTGCAACTTTGGCAAACGGGGGTTTGAAGCTTAGATCTACAAACAACTTTTTATTAGAGCATTTTTGGCCCAAACGAACCTTTCCATTGCATTCAAAAGGCCTAAAAACCCTTATTCTCATATAAAATTTGTCTATTTTAGACGAATTTGATTTTTGGCAAATTTTTATTTTGCCAGGGGGTCGTCACTGTAGGCCTAATTTCAGCCAGTTTTTCAAAAATTCATAATTTTTCGCCACAGTGTCCATTTTTCACAACAGTGTCCATTTTTCACAAACGAGATACAAACGGAAAGCTGATTCGACGAACTTCGCAATCGTGTAGGTGAGCTTTTCATATTTTTCCATTTTTTGTCAATTTTTTCAGCTCGAAAGTATAGGTGCATTTTTTACTTGTAACTGGCATAACTTTTGCATACCAAGTCGAATTTTGGCAAACTATTTTTTGAAATTAATAAGAAAATCGCAAAGTCTGTTTGTAACCTTCCTTTTCAGTTTTGGCAAGTTCTTTCTGAAAATTATAAAAATCACTGTGTTATAAACGATTGATTTCAGCTTGTCACTTGTACAAATTGCAAAATTTCTTCATTGTAATTTGCTGGGGGGGTTGTAAAATCAGTTTTAATACATTCTAGGAGGGTGAAAGGCACAATTTAAGTGCCACATTGTCTTCTTTCTTTTGGTGTTCTTTTGTCCAACATGGCAAATCTAAGGCAAATTGAACCACTCACTCCACACAATTATCATACATGAAGCTAAAACTAACTCAATTGTTACAATTTAAAGGTCTATGACCAATGTTAGATGCAAAACAACCTAAATTCACAAGGGAATATGAAAAATTTACCCATAGATGTAAAATGGATGAAGCAAAAGGGCTCATTGGCTTACATATATCTAATAACTCGTTTCATATTGCGGAGTGTAAAACACCTAAGAATGTTTGGGATAAACTTGAAGAATTGTATGGTAAAAGTAATCATGTAATGTCCCCATTTTAGCCCGTTGTTGATTTTGGTGGATTTAGCCTATTCCCGACCCTCGTAGGCTAATATGTCTGGTAAGAGGGTCCTCGTGGCAGTTGGACGAGGTTGGTGACAGTACTTCTCGTCAGTTCAGTTTCGATTTCCAGTTCCAGGCTTTTCAGATGATTATTTAGCTCAGTTGGAGTACTTACTATTTATAAGTTACTTTGCAGGGTTACTATAGTAAGTTACTTTGCAGGGTTACTATTTTTAGACTGACACCTGGTCACATGGGGAACTGACAGAGTTAACTCCTGCTTTAGACAGCTCATTAAACGGACAATTATTCCAGGAGTTATTTATTTTTAAAGTGACTAAAGAATTATTTAAATATTCAGATGTTATTATAAAGTTATAATGTAACTTTATAATAAAGTCACTTTAATTTTGTAAAGTGACTCAAATAAAACATTATATCGTAAAATCACTAAAATAAAAGTAATGTGGGAAATATATATTTATCCCACATTGGCTAGAAAAGTGTGTGAGCTCTCCCAAGAAAGATATAAAAGGATCTACAGGGCTCATTTATGGACATGCTTGGTTTATGCTTATATTCTCTTAGAGAATTCTAAGAAGCTTTGGCTTTCAGCAGGTTTGAGGATGGAAACTCTCGAGTTTGGAGGCAGTGGACGAAAACCTATTGTCTGTTGGAGATATTATTCAGATATCTCACTTTGTGCTTCAAATTCAAACTTGTGATTATCCAATCCGACTGTAAGTTATGTGGCTACAATTGGATACTTCTGTTGATTTTGAAGGCAATAATCATATGCAATTTCAGATATTATTTCTAAACTAATAGTTATATGATTTACACTGAAAACTGTTGCAAGTTATTGGATTAATTGAAATCTGTTTTGCATGCAAATTATTTGTTAAATCTTTTGTGGTAAATTTGGAAAAAAATTGGGAAAACATCCACAAGGGATGTTTCAGTGGTATCAAAGAGAGTTTTTCCTGCCATCCTGTGTTGATTTGCAAAAAAAATATATATAAATAAAAATAAAGGTTTCAGGATATTAGGGTTTGAAGAGTATATCTTTGCAGAGATAATCAAAATCGAAAAATCAATATTCAGACCCAAGGGTTTGTTAGTTTTAGGATCAGAAATTAAATAAGCAGATATAGAGCAATTTTAAACAAATTAACACAGCATATACCCTAGGAAAACCCTCCAACTTGAGGGAGAAAAACCCAGCAACAAAGTATCTCTTATATATCGAATAAGGAAGCCAACTCGCTTTTACAATAAGGCCAAATGCAAGGCCGAATGACAGCACCACACTTTGATGCACACAAAAGAACTTAACACCTTGCTGATAATACAATCGATCTTCTTGAATACACAATAATGATCTCTATGATGATCTCGCACTTCTCTTGAACTCGGACTACAAATAGATGAATGTCTGAATCAATCAATCAACAAAACATCATATATATATACAGGTCGAAGAGATAGGCGCCATAAATTATGTCTCTTCAATCATCAAGCTGGCCCATGATTGAAAGAATGTAACCCAACAAAGGTGGCAATTCAATGATGTCGGCCTCAAACAAATTTGATTAGCAATAATTAAATATTATTCATTTTCCAAGGTGAAGCGCCTCTTCACCAAATGACGTCTCAATAAATTAAATAGCCGATAGGCTCCATTTAATTTATGCTTTTGATATAAGTTGAGGCTGGAAGTAAGAGGCCCGACGCTGCTTTAAACATCAACACTCCCTCTTAGCTAGGGAGGAATACTTCCAGCTATCTAATGTCATGGAGTCTCTCAACATGACATCCACAATGGCTACACCCATATGTAGAAAGAGCACATCACAGTGTCCCTCAACGTGATATCGTCCATCATACTCCCATGTATGGAAAGAATATGTGCACAAGTGCCCATCACGGAGTCACTCGACGTGATGTCGTCATCTCATCATGACGTCCACCATGGCTACTCCCAAAGGGTGGATAAACACAAGTACAAGGAAATCATCACAGAGTCTCTCAACGTGATGTTGTCATGGAGTCACTCAACATGACATCCACCATGGCTACTCCCAGAGGGTGGAAACAAGGGCTTTCACCTCAAATTTCTCTCATAGAGAAAGATGCATTAACAAGGTCTTACACCTCAAATTTCTCTCACAGAGAAAAATGCATTAAAGAAAATCGCAGAAGATCACTGATGCTAAGTCTCCCTCTCAACTAGGGCTTCATTCTCCACAATTCCAAGCTTGTCTCGAAAGTGCACAAACTTTACTCTGGAGAGAGGCTTGGTGAGAATATCAGTCGTCTACTCATCAGTGCTAATGTATCTTAGCTGGATAGCTTTCCTCAATACCATATCTCTGATGTAGTGGTATTTGATTTCAATATGTTTTGTTCTGTCATGAAACGCTGGGTTGACAGAAAGCTTCACACAACTTTGATTATCACAATGAATGATAGTCGGCTCCAATGATTGTCCAAACAATCCTACAAGGAGCTTCCGAAGCCACACTGCTTGTCGAGCTGCCACACAAGCTGCAATATACTCGGCCTCTGCGGTGCTTAGTGCTACTGAAGACTGCTTCCTACTACACCAGGAGATCATCGCAAATCCCAAACTAAAGCAACAACCAAAGGTGCTCTTCTGATCAGCTACACACCCTGCCCAATCAGAATCAGAATATCCTTGCAGCTTTAGGTCCACATTGGAAGAGTATCTCAAACCATATCCAACTGTGCCACGCAAGTATCTCAGGATATGCTTCGCTGCAACTAGATGTATTTTCCTTGATTCACACATGAATTAACTAAGAGCACTCCAACATACCAATCAACAATCCAATCAACTACCTATACATAGTAGGATCCACCAGATCTGAACTAGTTGCAGACTCTTTTAGCTTCTGCAAATTGGTTTCCATCAGTGTAGACATGGATTTGCAATCCATCATACCAAATCTCTTCAAGATGTCTATTGTATACTTCCCTTGACTTAGAATGATCTCATTAGACCTCTGCCATACTTCTAAACCAAGGAAGTAATGCATATATCTAAGATCCTTCATTTCAAATTCAGAAGCTAACTCCTTGCATTTGATAATGAGGTGTTCTTCTCCAGTAAGAAATAGATCATCAACATTGTTATCATAGAATCTAGCAACGCTCATTCCACAGATAACCTCCCTACCAAACTTGTCTGTTTCCTAGGTTCGTGAAGTTCAAGCACGCAAATTGAGGTGATTTTCAATCCACCTCGAAGTGCATTCCAAAGCTTCAAACAGTCAGTTTGAGCATCCCCCTACGTTCACCTCACAAAGACCTTCGAAACGAGTATCTTTGCGAGCTCTCACTCTTGATACTTTGTGAAATTGGGAAAAGTGCAGTTGTCTCAAAAACAAGCGCTCCAACCCTTTTTGAAAAAATGAGTAAGTGTAAAAAGTGCAAGGGCGCTAAAATTCAACACCCCTACACTTATGTGATTTTTGTAAAGTGCAATGGCGCTCCTTTGCACTTGTTTTCCAGACTTAGTCATTTTTTTTGTGTAATGGTGCTGAATTTTAACACCTTCGCACTTTTTCCAGACTTAGTCATTTTTTTTGTGCAATGGTCTTGAATTTTAGCACCTTTGCACTTTTTCTAGACTTAGTCATTTTTTGTGCAATGGTGCTGAATTTTAGCACCTTTACACTTTTGGCAGTTTTTAACTTAGTCTCTTCAGACTTGCTTTATTTCCATTCCGGACCCTGTTTCTTCGCTCCCGCATCGTTTTCCGTCCCTAGTTGCTCATTTCACACTTGCTCAACATCGTTTCTCGCTTCACACTTCCCAATGCTACTTTTTCTGTTAACGCCTATTGATTCACCATCCTTGCAGTTTCTCTCCAGATTTCATCAAGTGATCTTAAAGGTGACATCTTCTGATCCAGTGAACTATCCCAGATCTACAAAGAAGTTGTTATGCAGCAAGTTGAGGATGACAGTTTTTCCCAAAGCCTCAATACATATCATTTGCGATATACGGCTGACACTTGATAATCTCAAGACGCATATTCGCGGGTGCAAGAAAATCCATTCATTTGCCAGAAGGTCGATCACAAGAGCTCACACCCTTGTAGATTACACAGTCGGCCCAGATGATGCGTTCATACAAGAGACCAAGAAAAAGTATGAAGACTCCGCACCCAAAGCAAGGAACCATCAAGATTCTTGATCTCTGATGTTGAACATTTTGATGCTTCCCTTTATGCATCCTGTGAATAGTTTTTGACATCTTAAATGTCTTTTCTCGAAGTGTAATTGCACCAAAATTCTGAGATGTAATTTCTTGAAGATAAATTACATTTTGACTTAGTCAAACTTTAGGTGAGATTTTCCTAAATTAACTCACCTAACTTTCCTAGATTTACTCTTCCCTCTCTTTTATAAATATGAGGTATTTCTATTGTAAAATTTATCCTTTAGTTTTTGCAATGAAGTGCTGCTCAATTTGCAACAAATTGTGAAACTTTGTGTTCATGTTTTGTGAATCTAAATCAGTAATGTCCCCTTCTCAAGCCTGACATTTCTAGTGACCGTTAGCCTTTCTTTGGGAACCCGAAGGCTAGTCGGAAGTTAAAATTAGGGTTTCCTAATTTTGAGGAGGTCCTTGCTCAGAGTTAGTGGATTCAATGGCGGATTCTTTCTGGGTTTTCAGAGAGCTTCGCAATGGTATGTTCATCTCGGCTTTCTGAGCATTTCCAGGAATTTACTATTTTTAGTAAATTCTATTTTTGGCAGTAAACAGGTTGGTCTCAGGCAGTTGACTTTCCCCTTCAGTTGACTCAAGTGGCGTATTCAGTTTCGGGCTTCAGAGTGCAGTTTTGGAGAGATGAGCTCGTTTCACTTAAAAATAACATTATATTTTAAATGTTATTTTATCACCTTGGCCTAGCCAAATAACTTAATGTTATTTTAAAAGGTGGACTTGAAGGGTGGCGCCATCATTGAGGATATATTAAATTTATATTGAATTTATCAAAGTCAAAACTAAGCCTTAAGGAGGACGCATTTATTTAAGTGAGAAATTTAATTAAATGAAGTCAAAATTAAAGATGCATGGAAAAGGACGCCATCTCTTGTGATTAGGGTTTTGACTATGGAAAAGAAGTTAGGGTTTCAAGGAAGGTCAACAGAAACTTATAAAAGACAGCCTTGGGTTCTCTTTTGGATATCTTTTATCTACAGGAATGTTATGCTGCCGGATTGGCTTTGGGATTGCTTCGAGGAATGAAGGCCTCCTAGCTTGGGCATTGCTTCTCGCTTGAAAGACAGCGACTAGTGGTGATTTAGTCTAGTTTGTGAGTTACATTTAGTTTATGCATTGTAATCAGCTTATCGCATGGTTAGATCTGATTTGCATATTAGTGGTTTTCAGCATTTTGCATTATTTGTTACAGCAGATTCATGTTTTTATTCATAAATCAAAAAATATCAAAAATCTTGTTCTGGGTATTGTCTCATTGGTTTTCTCTGTTGGAAGAGACCCTTCATGAATATTTGCAGATTTTATACGAAGCTTATGATTTTATAATGCAAATCCGTCATTCCTTGAAGGCCGAACTTTCTAGAGTGCATTGGGATTCGTGTCAGTAATTAATAGCCATTTTTAGATGCCATTTCTTATTACTAAGTTAGGTGCCATCATTTTTAGGGTCTATTGCATCAGATTTGAGATCATTTGGGTGAGAAATGAGAGAGATATGAGCATATGAGTGAATTCCTAGGTTGCTGGTTTTTAATTTAAAAGTGCAGATTTGTGGAAAAACAGAATTTGTATTTTGAACATTGGAAGGTTTATTGTTTTGGCTCTTCTAATCATTCTAAGAAGAGATCTTTTGATGTAATGTTAAGCTCTCAAATTCCTATGCTACCAGCAGGCGAATGAACATCATTTTGTAAGCTGACAGTAGTACTGGCAGCGGTTCTTTAATCTTGCTCAATTCTGATTTGTAATTGCTTATCTGATATTCGGAAGTTGTTTTTGTAATATCTAGCATCTCCGTCATATGGTAGCTCCCATTCCGTCTCGGTCTGGAAAGCACATTCTTGACGTCGAGTATTTACAGCATCATTGTTTAGTTTCATTCAAGCATTGTTTTTGTAATCACTCCGTCATATGGTCGCCCCTCACTCCGCATTGGATTGGGTAGCACATACTTGACGTTGAGTTCCCTTTCAGCATTTAGAGTAGAAGACCCTCTGACCATATGCTCGCCATCATCGGCGCCATTCTTGGTTAGAGTTGCTTTCAGCATAAGCAGTTTGAATTTAGATCCTCTGACCAATGCTCGCCATCATCGGCGCCATACTGGTTAGAGTTGCTTCAGTACGTTTGGGTTTATCTTCTAACCTTAACGGGTACTTTGATTGTAATGTTGTAATTTGAAATTTGTGAAAAACGAAAAAAATTTGGCTCGGAATATTTCAGTGGTATCAGAGCCAAGATCCTGCCATCCTGTGCCCATCAGAGTTCACTTGACAGAGAAAACAGATTCTACATCAGAGGTCAGAGCTGAGTTCAGTATTAGTTTTCAGAAGTTTCAAAGATGTTGCATTTTCTAAGGCCTATGGGTCGTGAGAAGTCAGATTCAACTATGGCATCGGAGGAAGGAAAGGTTAGTGATGTCGTAAGGGACTTCATTGAATATGCCAGACAGTTTAAAAGACAATGTGAAGATGAGGCTGTCAAACTCCGTGAGCAATATCAAACCATGCCAGATGATTATAGGTACAATGTTTCATTTGATTCCCATTTGAAGTGTGTGGCGTCAGTGGAGCCCGAAAAGTGGAAGATGGTGGACCACATTAGGAAAAGGATAAAAAGGGAAGCAGAACAAGCTTTGTTCGAAGAATCAAAGAAGGAAGGAGATGAAGTGCCTATTTGTGGATTGCAGCCGACAAATATGCAAGTTGAAGAGAAAAATCAGTCATCTAGCATTGAAGATGGCACAAACAAGGTGCACATATCACATCAAAATGATCGTGAGCTCGAAGGAGAAAACGTGACAGTTGAAGAGTGTGTGGAAGAGCCTCATAATACGCCCCTTGACTTGCATGTGATAGCAAGTGAAGAAGAGCAAGTTGAAGGAAATACTATTGGTGTCTTTGAATCAGCTTATGACCGTTACCAAAGTGGTGATGTTGGTAATGATTTCGATGTGTTTGTACCTCCTCTTGTTGAAGATTTAGTGAGGGATAGATTGGCTCTTGTTGCTGTCTCAACTTCCCGAGAAGTTCCACATAAGGAAATCAGCAACATAATCTCTCATGAGGGTTCCATAGAAGATAATGAAGATGAAGTTTTTCAAACACCAAACATTGAAGATTCTTCACTTCATTTCGGGGGTGACATTGTTGGTCTTGGGATTGATCAGCAAACTGAGCCATTGGAGAGAAACTTTTTTGATGATTTCAGCTTAAGTGAATTAGGACTTGACTTATTCAAAGAGTCATCACTACAAGGGGAGCATAATAAGTTTTTTCCAGTTGATCATCTTAATCAGCTCACTAGCATTTGGGATCCGGGTGCGATGGCATCAAGTTATGTTAAAGAAACTGTGTGGGATAAGTTTCCCTTTGATCCTGATGAAGAACAAGAACCAGGTTGCACAGTAGACTATGAGGTGGCCCTTGGAGGAGAAGTTGTCTTTGAAGAAGAAGATTGTTCCACAAAATTCCATAATGATCTCTTTGGAGTGGTTGCAGCTACTAAAGAGGAATTTGTGGTTACGGAAACTTTCCGAACAGCGGACAAATATGATTCCTTGAGCAGGGTGGATGCTGGTCTAATGTTTGATCAAGGAGGCAGTGATGAAGAAGAAGAGCTAGAAGACCACATGGCTCTTGAAGATGGAGAGTTTGAAAGTGTTACTAAACCCAAATCAGATTTATCAATGCACGAAGCTGATTGCAAGCAATGGGTTGAAGAATTTGTGGAGTATGATGCTTTTTATGATGATGAGCATTCTCTGCCAGTTGGTGGTGAAGTACAAGAATGTTGGAGTAGCAAAGAGGACAGCAAAGGCAAGGAACGAAGTTCTGATTTTCAGTTGCAGCCTATCAACAGTTCACCATCTTTGCATGTGCATGAGTGGAAAGATCAATGCAAGGCATCTTTTGAAAAAGAAGTGCAAGCGCTATCCCTATTTGATCGCACACACAATTTGGTTGATGATCTCTATTGGAAGGCTCAGTTTGAAGAGAGACAAAGTGGAGTTAAGGATGAAGTTGCTCTTCCTAAATTGCAACTAATCAAAGATTCTTTGGAGACATTGAAATCAGCATACATACACTTGATTGAAGATCAGGATCATGCCGTTGAATCTGCAAAGAAGGCCTTCATTGTTTTCGAAGAAAGGGAGAGTAGGGTTGATGAGCTCACCTTGGAGCTTAAATCAACAGAGGACAAGTTGAAAGAAACTCAGTTGGCTCTAAGAAAGGTTGAAGACCAGTTTGCAGATTTCAAACTTTTCAAGGAGCAAGAGGATGCACGAAGAGCTGGAGAAATCAAGCAAGTAATTGATGAGATTGATAGTCTTCGAGAGGAGTTTGATCTTGAAGGTTTCACAAGAAAATCAAAGGTTGCATGTGCAGATTTGGAGCAGCAAGATGAAAGGAATGACTTTCAAGTTTATGACAATCCTCTTTTTCAAGAAGGTGATGAGAAAAGTTATGATAATCCTCTCTATGAAGTAGAGGATGAAATGGAGAATGAAACTGATTCTGGTTTCCAGTGCTTGGATGCTTCGATATCACTCCATGAGGATGTGCCACGTATGTTGAGTAGTAATGGATGCATAAGTGGCTTTGAGGATGAAGGTTCTACATGGGAGGTGACGAAGCAAGGTAATTTCAACATCTATGACATCAAGGTGTTGAAGCGACAAGTCTTGGTAGCTGTTGGTAACTTCATCACAGCAGCAACGAGTGAAGATTTCAGACCTACTACTCAGGAGGAATGGGAAAAAGGTGAACTAGACTTTGGTAGTTGCACTCTTGACAATCCATCCCTTGGGTGGAATGATGTTTGGAATCATATTGATCAGTTTTGGGAGCGGAAATTGAAGCCACTCTATGTTTCATACTCCCTTAATGTGGAAGCGTTCATGGTTAAGCTTCAAGGATTTACTAGAAGGGGCATCAGTTTCGTGAGAAGGCACTTGGTTCTCACTAGCACTTTGGAATGTGTAGAGATTTTTTTGCAGTGTGTTGAAAATCACTTTCAGTTGGGTATCCATGCTTGGGATTCTCAACTTGGGTTGTCAGAGTTTATTACTTATGGAAAAGACTCTTGGAGGGATAAGGAACAAATTTCCAGACTTGTTGATGTTGTTCCCTTCATTTCCAGCTACTTGATGGTTCCGTTTGTTCATCAACAAATGGATTGGAGAGAAATTTTGAATATGGGTTGGAAAGATCAACGATCGGTAGTTCTTGGAAGTGACTTTCAGCTCAGACAAGGGCAGATTTTGAGACACGAGTTTGCTGGTTGGAGGCAGACCAGCCACTTTACTTATGGAGTTACTTTCATTCAGGAGAGTTGGTACCTCACTCCTGATCAAAGAAGTGGTAGTTTTCTGATGGAGATGGCTCTAGCGTGTTTTTCAGCCACTTTGGAGGTTTGTAATGCAAATTCTGATGGTTTATTTTCATTATTGGTTCATGACAATGAGCTACCCCATACTTTGAATCTATATTTTGAGACTCTTGGGGTTGGAATTGTGAAAAAACTCTTCAGACTTCATAGTTGTGCCATGGTAATTCAGTTGAGGCATAAGGAATTCATGTGGAGTTCTGAGTTTGAATTTGTTGAGCTTTTGCAAAGGATTGCCTTCCTCTTTGCAAAAAGAATTGAAGATGTCACATTTGCAGTCATGTTTCCGTTTGTTATCATGTGGAGGTATGCTGAAGAGTTCAAGTTTGATTTGAGTAGACTATCTGTCCTATTGCTTAGAATTCTGATTGACAGTAGTATGGTTGATACTGTTAATTCGGGGCATCGTGGACATGAGATGTTGCATGATTTTGGTTTCCCTTCTTTAAGATCTTCCAGTTTGAGTATCATAGATGGTAACACTTTGGAGTTACAAGGGGAGTCAGTGCAGCATTGGCATGATATTTCCATTAATGTGATCAGAGTGGCGCAGCGGAAGCATGGTGGGTTTTTCCTGAGACGCATTTGGGAACCAGGGATCCTACTTGTTGCGTATGGATTAGTCTTCGAACTACTGGAGTTGTGGTGGTATTGCTTGAGGACAAGCAATTTTGGGGAGGGCGGATTGTAATGTCCCCTTCTCAAGCCTGACATTTCTAGTGACCGTTAGCCTTTCTTTGGGAACCCGAAGGCTAGTCGGAAGTTAAAATTAGGGTTTCCTAATTTTGAGGAGGTCCTTGCTCAGAGTTAGTGGATTCAATGGCGGATTCTTTCTGGGTTTTCAGAGAGCTTCGCAATGGTATGTTCATCTCGGCTTTCTGAGCATTTCCAGGAATTTACTATTTTTAGTAAATTCTATTTTTGGCAGTAAACAAGTTGGTCTCAGGCAGTTGACTTTCCCCTTCAGTTGACTCAAGTGGCGTATTCAGTTTCGGGCTTCAGAGTGCAGTTTTGGAGAGATGAGCTCGTTTCACTTAAAAATAACATTATATTTTAAATGTTATTTTATCACCTTGGCCTAGCCAAATAACTTAATGTTATTTTAAAAGGTGGACTTGAAGGGTGGCGCCATCATTGAGGATATATTAAATTTATATTGAATTTATCAAAGTCAAAACTAAGCCTTAAGGAGGACGCATTTATTTAAGTGAGAAATTTAATTAAATGAAGTCAAAATTAAAGATGCATGGAAAAGGACGCCATCTCTTGTGATTAGGGTTTTGACTATGGAAAAGAAGTTAGGGTTTCAAGGAAGGTCAACAGAAACTTATAAAAGACAGCCTTGGGTTCTCTTTTGGATATCTTTTATCTACAAGAATGTTATGCTGCCGGATTGGCTTTGGGATTGCTTCGAGGAATGAAGGCCTCCTAGCTTGGGCATTGCTTCTCGCTTGAAAGACAGCGACTAGTGGTGATTTAGTCTAGTTTGTGAGTTACATTTAGTTTATGCATTGTAATCAGCTTATCGCATGGTTAGATCTGATTTGCATATTAGTGGTTTTCAGCATTTTGCATTATTTGTTACAGCAGATTCATGTTTTTATTCATAAATCAAAAAATATCAAAAATCTTGTTCTGGGTATTGTCTCATTGGTTTTCTCTGTTGGAAGAGACCCTTCATGAATATTTGCAGATTTTATTACGAAGCTTATGATTTTATAATGCAAATCCGTCATTCCTTGAAGGCCGAACTTTCTAGAGTGCATTGGGATTCGTGTCAGTAATTAATAGCCATTTTTAGATGCCATTTCTTATTACTAAGTTAGGTGCCATCATTTTTAGGGTCTATTGCATCAGATTTGAGATCATTTGGGTGAGAAATGAGAGAGATATGAGCATATGAGTGAATTCCTAGGTTGCTGGTTTTTAATTTAAAAGTGCAGATTTGTGGAAAAACAGAATTTGTATTTTGAACATTGGAAGGTTTATTGTTTTGGCTCTTCTAATCATTCTAAGAAGAGATCTTTTGATGTAATGTTAAGCTCTCAAATTCCTATGCTACCAGCAGGCGAATGAACATCATTTTGTAAGCTGACAGTAGTACTGGCAGCGGTTCTTTAATCTTGCTCAATTCTGATTTGTAATTGCTTATCTGATATTCGGAAGTTGTTTTTGTAATATCTAGCATCTCCGTCATATGGTAGCTCCCATTCCGTCTCGGTCTGGAAAGCACATTCTTGACGTCGAGTATTTACAGCATCATTGTTTAGTTTCATTCAAGCATTGTTTTTGTAATCACTCCGTCATATGGTCGCCCCTCACTCCGCATTGGATTGGGTAGCACATACTTGACGTTGAGTTCCCTTTCAGCATTTAGAGTAGAAGACCCTCTGACCATATGCTCGCCATCATCGGCGCCATTCTTGGTTAGAGTTGCTTTCAGCATAAGCAGTTTGAATTTAGATCCTCTGACCAATGCTCGCCATCATCGGCGCCATACTGGTTAGAGTTGCTTCAGTACGTTTGGGTTTATCTTCTAACCTTAACGGGTACTTTGATTGTAATGTTGTAATTTGAAATTTGTGAAAAACGAAAAAAATTGGCTCGGAATATTTCAAAATCTGATGAATAAAGGAAGAAATTGCATACTAGACTTTGCGTTGGATCGATTGTCTCTTGAATTTGATTGAGATTGGTGGTGATTAGTTTATGAAATCTGAAGGACTTCAGGTGATTCTTGTGGACTTTGTGTCACATTTCTAACTTGAATTTGTGTTTATGTTTTAATGTTTTGGTTGAAAGATCTACAAGACTTTGAGCTTGTAATCTCTCATGTTGTTTGAATGAATTGCTGCATCTAAGAAGACTTTGGGCTTCTATTGCAACAAACTATATTGTTCTCACAGATCTGCAGTTGAAAAGACTATGAAACGACTTTGTGAGCCTTACTTGTTTCCATTTTTCTTTTCTTATAATCTTATCTAATACCTCTAAGCTGTGCTTTGCCAAGATAGGGAATCAGTTGTACTGCTTTTGGTAAGTTTCTAGTACTTTGAATTAAGAACATTTTCAGCTGTGAAGCATTATACACATCTTCTCTAAAAAAAGAGAGAATGATGAATGCGACACGCAACCCCCACTTCGTAAATACTGTAGGCATTTTGTAAATACTCTAGCTCGTTTCTAATTGTAAGAAGGGCGCCTCCCCTTGCTGAGAGGAGAGATTGAATCTCACATAGCTGTGGCTGAAGTTCTAGTTGTGTAATCTATTGAAAAAGTTGATTACATAATTTTCACCCTGTTGTACCCCAAAATTAAAAATTTTGTTACACTAAGACATTTTGAAGAAATGAGTAAAAGTCTTGTTAAATTAGTCAAAAAGGTCAAAATTTGGGTGTGCATGTCTTGCATGAGGGGTTAAAACGCAAAATTTTCAAAATCTGACGATCTGGGTCTGCTCAGAGCAGCTTAATCTACAACACCCAGATCTCAGTTTTTCATCCCTACTTTTTAGGAAAATTGCTATTTTTAGAAATTTTCTAAAAATAGTAACTTTTTTTGGGTTTTTTGGGTTTCTTTTGAAACAGATATTGGCAAAACGTTCTAAAAATAGAAAGTCGGTCCATTAGGGTTCAAACTGATTTTGATTGGCTCAAAATACATTCATATCAGGCTTGTGCAGTCAGAATCTCAAAATGATCAGTTTTGCCCTAGTGGGTCTATATTTTGCTTTTTCAGAAGCATATCAGGAGCTCCAAGGTTATCAATGGAGGACAGTCAACTGCCAAGCATCAGATTCAACACTCAGGCATTCAACAGGAGGCAAGTCGGTGAGCAAGCATGAAGAACGAAGGAGAAGGTGAAAATTGTGAAAATTTTCTAACACTAGTTGACTTGGGCACCCTAGGTGAGAATAGGCGCCCATCTTTTTAGGGCATTAAAAGTTGAAATTAGGGTTTGCGCCTCCAACCAAAGTTGCTCAGTTCTCTTCCAGCTCCGCAACGAATCCAACAGTGCAATCATCAGATTATCCAATCATCCGGGATTCGAGGCCGAACAGGGAGGATTCACACAGAAGTCAGAATGAAAAAAAATGAAAATTAAAGTCAGAATGAAAAAGAATGAAAATTATCAAAATTTGACTAAGTCTGGGAACTTTGGGTGCCCCTAGTGAAGAAGGGTGCCCAACTTTTCGGAGCACCTAACTCAGCAGTTAGGGTTTGAGAATATGCTCAATCTCTTCAGTATTCAGCCAGCTTCACAACGCCTATTTCCGTCAGAGCATTCGACTGTCCGATCTCCGGCAGATTCAGATCAAAGAGGAACATACAGAATGAAGGCTTCAAACTCTAAAGGATGGAAAATTAAAAAATGGGCTAAGTCTGGAAGGTTTGGGCGCCCCAGGAGAGAAGAGGCGCCCAAGTTTTCAAGTGCCTAAACAGATGAATTTGCAGAAGTAGCTCTAACATGATTTCTTCACAGTTGATCTGGCTCTCCAACGAGATATTCAACACGTCAATCGGAGTTTGCAGTCGCCAGATACGAGAAGCTGAATAGAGGGTTTGATGAGAGCTAAGAATTGAAATTCAAAAGCAAATGTGAGAAAGTGAAAAATATTCCAACTCTGGTGAGTTTGGGCGCCCCAGCTTGCCAGGGGCGCCCAAGCTTTTGAAGGCTCAAAACTCACTGTTTGATGAAGTTTCTCCTAGGAGACCCCTCTTAATATCTCCTCAGCTTCGCAACGAGCATAACCATCAATCAATCTGATGCCCGGATCACCAGATTCGACAAGATCATCTATGGAAGAAGAGTTAATGAAGAAATTGAAGATCATAAAAATGGCTAACTCTGGACAAAATGGGCGCCCCTGGAGGAAATAGGCTCCCATGAATTCGAAGGCCGAAATGAATTCTTTAGCCAGAGACGCCTCCAGAACAATCTTCTCAGAACGGGTCAAGCTCCGCGATGAATCATTCAGCTCACCCATCAGATTAGTCTACAAGCCGGAGATCGAGGTCAAAGTAGGGGGTCAAAGTTGTGAGAAGTTGAAAATATCAAAAAAATGACTAACACTGCTTGAAGTGGGCGCCCCTAGCCAAGAAGGGCGCCCAACTTCTCATGCCTTAGTGAAATTTGCAAAATTTTCAAGAAATTTCAAAATTGCAAGAGGATGAGGACGTCCAAGTTCAATGAACAGAGATTTTTAGGGTTTTTGAGGATGAAAGCAAAAGAAAGCAAACCTAATTCAAACCCTAAGTCTATTTAACACCTCTCCTCAATGTAATTTTCATTATTTTTGCAAGTAGCATTCAAAGGAGAAAATTGGAGTAGCAAGCTTGAAGAAATTTTTCAAGATTCAAGAGCCTTTGTGGTTATTCATCAAAATTTTCGCATCCAGCAAGCATAAGGTCTTTGCTTTTTCAAGCTTTTTCATCTTAAGATCATCAAATTTTCAAGAAGGTCAAGGTTTTCTGCTTTCAACCATCCGGGTCTTATCACTCAATTCTCTTCTCAGCAGCCCAAGAAACTTCATCAAGTTGCAGCAGCTTTCGCTTTTATTTGCATGTCAGTGAAATCCTCAGTGCATTCAGTTTTCAATCATCTGGGTCCTCTCAAATCAGTCTTCTGAAGAAACCCATATCACAGTTTTTTTTTTTTTAAAGTTTCAAATTCTAGGGTTGGCTGCTTTTTCGATCAGCCATCAGTGTTTTGCAAATCTAATCAACTGGGTCCATTTCTAAGAGTATTCTGAACAAAACCCCAGGTGCCAACATTTTTCGTGAAAAATTGAAGAAATTAGGGTTTGCTGCTTTTTTCAGTATAAAATCAAAATTTTCGAAAACGGACGATCTGGGTTGTCTTGCAACGAAATTCTGAGCAAAACCCATATCTTAGAAAAAATTTCAAAAAATTTGTCTGTTGAAGCAAGAAAATCAGCATTCTAAAAATAGTTTTTCAAGACTTGTCTAAACCTAGGCGAGTTTACAATCGTTCTTCAAGGTTTCCGAAATGGAGTACACTCCCAATGTTTTTAAGACTGAATCAGCTCTCTATCATGATTACATCAAAACAGCTGAGACAGATTTACATCACATTAAGTCGGTGTTTGATCTACACGCTTTGGAGAGCGCAGGCAACACTTCAATTAGAAACCTGGGACACTTTAGACTCCTCTCAGCAGCGTCTATTCCTATATCAGTTCAGAGTCTTGAGTTCGTAATTGCTTGCATCAAGCATTACAACCTGGCTACAAGGGAGATTCAATCAGTTGATGGCAGGATGATTTGCAGTTTGAAGCTTGATATGATTGAGAAATGCTTTTCCATTCCCCCTTGGCCTGAAAGTGTTACTACCTCAAAGGGTGAATGTGAGAGGATATGGGAAATGCACAAGGAAAAATACAACAAGAAGATTGTACTGAAGTGAATGAAAGAAAAACATAAGACTCTGCCAAGTCACACTTCCATGATGTTAGCAAAGTTTGAAAAGGTAGCCAATGAGGTCGAAGATTTCTTGAGATCAATTGCAAATGGAGAAGATATCTTGGAAAAACGCAATTTTTCTATTGATGGGATAGATGCACTGAACCAAGACACAATTTCTAATTTTCTAGCGGATGTGATTGAGCTTTAAAGCAGCTTTCTTCCTACTTTCTTTCTATTCTTGGAATAATTCTTATCCATTCTTTGAGAAGAGAAAGAAGATAAATGTAATAGTTGGCATTTCCCACTTTTTCTGCTTTCTTAAGTGTTAGATGTTATCTTCTTTTTAGATTTAAAAATAAAGCTTGCTTGTTGAGCAAGCCCTAGATTGTGAAAACAAGGAGATTTTAGGGTTCCCTACTCCTCTGCTTTCCTATAAATAAGAGCCTTTGCTCATTAGTTTTCTTTAACCATGCTAGTGATAACAAAACGCTGAGCCTATTGTGCCTTCTATTTGTTACTCAAGTGTTGTTCAATTGTTTTATGATAGCGAATTGTTGAGTCTCTTTTAGCCAACAAGGAGTTGTTGTAATTGTTGTTCCTATTGTGTAAGAACAAGATTGCAAGCCTCTTTAGCTGCAATTTCTTGTTCTAGGCATGTTAGTAGTTAGTTTTGTTCTAGAAGTTTGACTAATAAAATCATGAACCTCCTTTGCCTTGATATAACATCTCAAATTTCCGTTATTTGTGTTATGCTTTTATCATCTTGATTTCAGCTTACATTGAAGTGTGTAGATGTTTGTTGAGAAAGAGTTTATTGAAGCACTTTGTCAGAGAATCAACCTTGTTCATTTCTAGTTTCTCTTGCTCTGTGTATTACTTGAGAAGTTAGAAACGTCTTTAGTTTAAGTTAGTCGTAGTTGAAGTTCTTAAATTGGAAAATCTCAGCTGTGGCGTTTGTGTTTAATAAACCTTGTGCTCTAAGCTAATCAAAAAGATAGGCAACTTAGTTTTAGTTTACTTTCTTTCAACACCATCAGCAAGAGGGAGCTTCCCCTCCTAATTTGAAGAGCAGTTTTACTGTGCATAGCTGTCCGTTTCAAATACGCATTCCAGAGGTGCGAATTTAAACACCAACACACCCAACAAACATAAAGAACCAAAATCAATGCCTCACTAGTTACCTTGAAGTACAGGTTTGTTGTACCGCAAAATTAAAAATTTTGTTACATTTAGACATTTTGAAGAAATGAGTAAAAGTCTTGTTAAAGCTGTCGAAAAGGTCAAAATTTGGGTTTACATGTCTTGCATGAGGGGTAAAAACTCAAAATTTTCAAAATATGACGATCTGGGTCTGCTCTGAGCAGCTTAATCCACAAAACCCAAATCTCAGTTTTTCATCCCTAAATTTTAGGAAAACTACTATTTTTAGAGATTTTCTAAAATTAGTAACGTTTTATGGGTTTTTCTGGGTTTTCTTGAAAATGGATACTGGCAAAACTTTCTAAAAATAGAAAGTTTATAAAAATAGAAAGTTGGTCCGACAGGGTCCAAACTGATTTTGATTGGCTCAAAATACTTCCATATCCCGCTGGTGCAGTCAGAACTTAAAAATAATCAGTTTTGCCCTACTGGGTCTATTCTGCTTTTTCAGAAGCATATTTGGAGCTCCGAGATCATCAATGGAGGTCAGTCGGTTGCCAGGTGTCAAATTCAACATTTCAAGTATTCGACGGAAGGCAAGTTGGTGAACGAGCATGAAGAACGAGAAAGAAATTGAAAAATGATGAAAATTTTCTAACACTGCAAGACTTGGGCGCCCCAGGTGAAGAAGGGCGCCCATCTTTTTAGGGCATCAAATGGTAAAATTAGGGTTTGAGCTCTCAGCCAAAGTTGCTCAGTTTCCTTCCAGCTCCGCAGCGAATCCGACAGTACAGTCAATGGATCATCCTGCCACTCAGAAGTCGAGATCAAACGGAGCAGTTTCAAACAGAAGACAGTGAAAATTATGAAAATCTCAGAAAATTTTCTAAGTCTGGGAACTTTGGGGGCCACAGGTGCCCAGGGGCGCCCAGTCTTTTGGAAGGAAAAGTCCAACAATTAGGGTTTGCAAATGTGCTCAATCTCTCCAGAATTTAGGCAACTTCGTAACAGGCGTCTTCGTCAGAGCATCTGACTTGTCGTTCTCTAGCAAATCCAGATCAAGGTGAAGGTAGAAGATGAATGTTCAAAATTGAAGATAAAGTTAGGTGAAAAATTGACTAAGTCTGGAGCAAATGGGCGCCCCTGGAGAGAAAGGGCGCCCAAGCTTTTGGAGGCTTAAACAGATGAATTTGCAAAAACTGCCTCCAGCATGTCTTCTTCAAATCAGAACAAGCTTTCCAACGGGATACTCAGCACATCAATTGGATGTCGCAGTCGCCGGATATAAAGCACCGAACAGAGGGTCTGACAAAGGCTAAAAACCAAGATTCAGAAGCAAACACAGAAAAATGTAAAATAAACTAAGTCTGGTCAAGTTGAGCGCCCCTGGAGAGAAAGGGCGCCCAAAGTTTTGAAGCTTCAAATGATGGAATTCACCTATGCAGTCTCCAAGATCATCTTGTCGATTTCAGCTAAGCTATCTAGTGAGCCTGTCAGTCAATTGATCGGATCAGCATAGCTCCCGGAACAGAGGTTTCATCAGAAGATCAAAGGGAAATGAAGAAATTGAAAATCATGAAAAAATGGCTAACACTAGGAAAGTTCAAAGCCCCTGGAGGAAATGGGCTCCCATGAATTTGAAGGTCAAAACGAAGTTTTTTGCTGGAGGTGCCTCCAGAACAATCTTCTCAGAATCAGTCAGGCTACGCGATGAATTATCTAGCTCATTCATCGGATCAATCTGGAAGCCGGAGAGGTCAAACCAGGGGTCAAAATTGAAGAAAAGTTGAAAACTTAAGGAAAATGGTTAAGTCTGGTAAACTTGGGCGCCCCTGGTGAAGGACGCCCAAACTTTTGGAGGTTAAGATGAAGTCTTTAGACAAAGTTGTCTCCAGATGATCTCCTCAGAAACAATCAAGCTCCGTAACGGATCATTCTGCCGGATCACAGCATTCACCAAGTTCCTGAAAATCGAGATTGAACAGAGGATGAAACTCAAGCAAAAAATTGAAAATACTGAAGAAAATGGCTTAGTATGGAGAAGAAAAGCACCCCAAGAGGAGATCAACACCCAAGAAGTCATGCCTTAGCTTTCGAAATGTCAAAATTTCAAGTTGAAGGCAAATGTCCAAATTCAATGCACAAGATGAGTTTAGGGTTTTGAAGATTAAAGCAAAAGAAAGCAAAGCTATTTCAAGCCCTAAATCTATTTAAGACATCTCTTCCTTTTAGTTTTCATCATTTTTGCAGGTGGCTTCCAAAGAAGAAAAGTGGAGCAGCAACTTTAAGGTTTTATTTCAAGATTCAAGAGCTCAAGGTTGCTGATTTTCATAAATAATTTTCAGACCAGCAACATAAGATCTTGCTTTTTCATGCTTTTTCATCCAGAAGATCAAATTTTTGAAGGAGAAGGTCAAAGATTTTTAATTTTCAGCCATCTGGGTTTCTTCATCTCAGTCTTCTGAAGAACTTTCAAAAAAAATTCTCAAGTTGCAGCAGCTGCTTTTTCCTTGCATGTCAGTGAAACCTTCAGAGTTTGCAAATTTTGATCATCTGGGTCCTTTCAAAACAGTGTTCTGAAGAAAACCCATATCACAGCTTTTTTCAAGAAAATTTCAAATTTTAGGGTTGGCTGCTTTTTCGATCAGCCATCAGTGTTTTTCAAATCTGATCAACTAGGTCCATTTCTAATTGTATTCTGAACAAAACCCAGGTGCCAGCTTTTTTTGTGAAAATTTGAAGAAATTAGGGTTTGCTTCTTTTTCAGTCTAAATTCAAAATTTTCAAAAACGGACGATCTGGGTTGTATTGCAACGAAATTTTGAGCAAAACCCATATCTTAGAAAAATTTCCAAAAAATTGTCTGTTTGAGGCCGAAAAACCAGCATTCTAAAAATAGAAAGTTGCTCAAAGCTTGTCTAAATATAGGCGAGTTTACAGTCATTCTTCAAGGTTTTCAATATGGAGTACACTCCCCTCGAGTTTTAGACCAAATCAGCACTACGTCAAAACTTCATCATCTCAGCTGAAGAACGAGAGAAGGTGTGATATGAGAAAAAGGAAAG
>VDFB02111782.1:0-67469 GCA_007258455.2 Sequoia sempervirens
TATAAGATCAATCATTAAAACATGTTATGTCTATTGTTGCTAGTGTCATTCAATCTATTGGGAAAAATAGTCGATCTAAAGATAAAAGTGCAGCAAGAAGAGATATAACAACTACTATAGTTAATAAAGCAACTTTGAATAAAAGAATGGTACGCAATATTAGTGAAGTTTTAAAATACATCCTAAAACATTGCTAAAAGCGGAAAAAAGAAGAGAAAGTATAGAAAATTATCCTATCAACCAATGTTGGAGTTCAAGTGGTCGACTTCCGAGGTCTGATATGAAATTGAATGTTGAAATTAAATCTTTGATTGAAAAATGTTGGCATGATAATGTACTAGGGTTTCATCTAATGCTAGAGATGTTTTAAAATTAAGGATGGGGTTCAAAGTTTGCAATCCTCACCCAAAACACCTATTAGATACAACACAAACTGAATTTTATAGAAAATTTTGTGGTGATTTAGTGTTACCTGGTAATATTAAAATAAGTCAAAGGTCTTTTGAAAAATGTAAACTCTAGTATGTAAAAATTAATAAGCAACGAATATCTTGTTGTTGTAAACGCATGTTCAATTTCATTATTTTTATGATATTTTTCAATATATACATTGTACCTTTTGGATACTAACATGATTATACAAGAATGTGGTATTAATATGCCACCTGAAGCAATAAGGGAGTTTATTTCGGGTTTGTTTTGTTAAATATCTAATGGTAAATTGTTTTATTTAAGTTCTTGTATTTTTGGACAATGCATTAACTGTAGAAATCTTTCATTCTTAAGAATTTGTATGCATGAAAGTGTTGATAATGATTTTAGACAACAATTAGTAGATGTTAAAAGATTTAAGAATGTTCACTACTCTTTAAAAGATGGAAAAATAGGAAAGCGATGTGATTTAGTTACAGAAAAAGTTAGTGTGCATGCATTCATGAGTGAATTTAACAATAAGATTGTACCAAAATATGTCATGCACTCTCAACATGCTTGATGGCTTGATGGCCAATTTCACGCATGTAGAAACACATTTCCAATTGGTACTATACTTTCAATGGTTGATTTTGCGAAAAATTATACTCTAGCTCCACAAGAGGAAATTCAATCACAGTATTATAATCCAGTGCTAGTAGCTATGTTTGTCCATATTGTTTATAGACATGCAAATGATAGCACTAAGGATGATAGAAAAATTTTGAGGGACTATCATTTTTATTTGAGTGACAACCAGTTACACTCGTCAAAGTTTGTTCAATACTGTTTCAATATATTTTATAGAAATTTAAGATAAAGAGGAATCCAGATGACAAAACACCTCATATTGTCAAATAATTGTATGGGGTAGTTCAAGAATGCTTGAATGTTCTATTGGTTAAGTAGGGTTCACAAGGAACTTAATTTCCAACATATATGGATTTTTTTTTAAGCTGGGCATGGTAAAGGAGAACATGATGGAGTTGGTGTATGTGTCAAAAGAATTCTTGCTAGAGAACAATTAAAATTCAAGGATGCAGTAAAATTTAAAGATGCACGTGGGATTGTGGATTAGTGTAATACAAGATTATATGCACCTAGTTTGAGTGAGTACTCTACAGTTCATCGATTCTTTTGGTTGGTTGAAGAAGACAAAATTGTACCTAGAGTTGACTGTGAGACAATTAGTGGATCTACTAAATGACATTCATTTAGGAGTTCAGTAGCAAGCACATGGACTATCTGGACAAGGGAGCTTGCATGTTTTTGTCAATTTTGTATCTCAAGAGATTGGGAAGCATGTGAAAATACATAATGGGTTGAATAGTGGGAGCAAAGATCGTTGACACCTGCACAAGCACATGATCAATATGAAAGAACTATTGAAGAAAATGATCCAGTGTTTGCATCTAAAGATTATGACTACATTTCATACCTTGTACAAGAAGGTAATTTAATTCAATTTATTTCATTTTATTTCACTTTATTAAGTTATTTTGTAATACTAAATTATTTATTTGGATATGCACAAGTTATTAAATAAAATGTTGTTTGTAGGACATGTGTATGCTATTGTTGCACCTGAGGGGAATGAAGAGGAAACAAAATATTGGTTGGCTCATTGTGTGGAGACGAAACATAAGTTAATAGCACCTCAAGAAGATGATGATGGCTATCATTATTCAATAGGTATGGTGATCCCTCTAAGCAAATTTTGATAACAAGTTTTTGATCCCCTTAAGCAAATTTTTAGAACAAGTCTTTGATCCCCTTAAGAAAATTTTGAGAACTTATTTGATGATGGTTTTCATGTTTTCCAATAGGATAGGTGGTGGTTGTTGGCACTTGGCTACAAAAATACCTGACAAGGAAGAATGGTCTACCCGCATTCAAAGATTATGAAACACATAAAAAGATTATACATTATTCACATTTGGTGGTGGCAACAAATATAAAACTAGATCGGTATCATGGAAGACCTACAAATAAAGTGTTATGGACAATTTCTATGGAAGAGCATGAGACAATCATAGATGCATTGCAAAAGAGAGAGGATGTAGATGGTACAATGGAATAAGTAAATACAGGTAAATATAGTTTTAGTTCTATATTGTCCTTTTAAATAGATTAAATACGTGTTTTAATATTGGTCAAGTGTGTTATTAGTTGAAATTGATTTAAATTGTCCTTTTATAGATCCTTAAGCCATAATCACAAAAAGGATCTAGTCCATGCATATTCAACCTAGACAACATGGAATACTTGGTAAAAATAGGTAATTATTAGTTAAATTATATTTAAATACATGTTTTGATTACATATTGATATTGCTTGTACATTAATAGTTAAAATTGATTTATCGTCATTTTTTGTATCCTTAAGCCATCATTGCATTGATCTCATACTTTGAAACAAGAAGGAGAGGATGCCTAGATTCAACCTACACACATGTTTGGAATACTTTTAAATGTAGGTACTTGAGTTGTGTACATATATATAGTTTTATATAAATTAAAATATGTATGTTTTGATGATTTCATTGATATTGCTTGTACCTTTTTGATATTAGGTGGTGTGAAGACCTACTACATTTTGGGAATGAGTTTGAAATGTTCTTGAGATGGAATATCCAAATTTTGTAAAAATTGTTTTCAGATGACATATATGTACATAAATACTTACAGAATTAAACATTTTGTACAAATTACAAATACATGTACATACACAATTATGTACTCTATGTACTTCTATGTATCAAAATCAATATTCTATATATTTTGTTTGTTAAATGTGCATGTTTTCCTACTTTAAAACTTCATATTTGATTGTATAATCACTAAATATCATACATAAATTATTGTTAAATCAATTATATCATTAAGACGTTGTATTACGACCCCTTAATACATCCCCTTAAGATGTGGAGGTGGATTCACATATCCTAAATATTATACTTAATTATATCATTTGTTATGATGACTCACCCTAAAACTTATAATACTTGTTTATATCACTTAATATTTATACTCAATTATACTCTTATTTGATCCCCTTAAGACAATGTATTAGGACCCCTTAAGACATCCCCTTAAGATGTGTCGTATTAGCACATATCCTAAATATTATACTTAATTATTTAATTTGTTATGATGACTCACCCTAAAACTTATATATTTTTTTATATCACTTAATATTTATACTCAATTATACTCTTCTTTGATCCCCTTAAGACATCGTATTAGGACCCCTTAAGACATCCCCTTAAGACGTGTCGTATTAGCACAAATCCTAAATATTATATTTAATTATATCATTTTTTATGATGACTCACCCTAAAGTATAATACTTGTTTATATCAGTTAATATTTATACTTAATTATACTCTCCTTTGATCCCTTAAGACGTCATATTAGGACCCCTTAAGACATCCCCTTAAGACAACCTATAAATTAGTGTTGGATGCTATTATTCGTTTTGACAGCTTATAAATTAGTATTCAATGCTATTATTTGTTTTGGCAGCTTATAAATTAGTATTGGATGCCATTATTTGTTTTGACAACTTATAAATTAGTATTGGATGCCATTATTTGTTTTGACAGCTTATAAATTAGTATTAGATGCTATTATTTGTTTTGACAACTTATAAATTAGTGTTGAATGCTATTATTTATAGAATTTATTAATGCTTTTGTTCTCTAATCTTGTATGGTATTGTTTATTTCTTAAAATTTTATCCTTTTTGGTATATAAACGGATTGCTTTTGTTTGTAAATTATGATTTATTGACTAATTATTGATTGACGTGAATTGAATAAGTTCATTGACTAATTATCGCTAATTATTGAATGTAAATATCATGTATATCATGTATGAGATCACTAAATTTGTAAAGTACAAATATTAAAATGTCCTATTAATTTTAACTTTAATTTCATATTTATATTAATTGCACATTAATGTCATATATTAATGTCTTGCATAAAATGCATAAATGTACATGTGTAAATTAAAATTTCAAAAAATAATAAAGTCCATAATTTGCAACATATTAAGTGCATGAAACCAATATATTAAGCGCATGAAATAAAGTCCATCAGAGTACAACCCATGAACTAAAGTCCAACTAAGTACTTGAGCCATGAAATATAAAGTCAAATAGAGTACATGAGAAACCAAAAATGTAGTCCACGAAATAAACAAATATAACCCATAAAATTATGTTTCTAGGTCATGTATTGTCTCTATAATCAAGAGACCTCTTCACGCCATGCAAACTATGCAAATGACCTGAAACACTCTATACAAGAGAAAGATGAAATTAGATGTAAGACAATGAAAAATGATTTAATGACAATTTAATTTATAATTCATCATAAAATTAAATTACCATCATATATGTGTTTGGATGCTCTGGTGCACCTAAACCAACCTCTAAATTCTCTGAATCAATCTACATAAACAAGACAAAGAAAGTTGAAATTAGATGTAAGTCTACAATTAAAAATGATTTAATTCAATTTAATTTATAGCTTATCATATTTTAATTGTACCGTATTTTGAGGTTGTGCACCCTCTTCTCCAAGACCTGTTTGTACACGGTCAACTACAAGATGTGTCTCATGCTATAAAAGAAAAAGAATTTAAAACATGTATTAGCTCATATTATATATATATTCAATTTGAAATTTAAAATTAAAGTTCTCTTCAAAATATATAATTTGTAATTGACTTTAAATATAATAAAAAATTTAAATTACCATGATATCTAGAGCCTGCTCTACATGTCCTCTTGGAGGTGTAACTATGTCTGGGTCAGGGCTAAAAATTGCACTAACAAAGTCCTACAAGATCAAATTTAAAGCATGTATACTTGAATTAGGTTAAAATATATATATATATATATTCAAGTTTGCACATTTTGTGTAGAAAATTTTTTAAACAACCTGAAAATCAAAGGCCTCACGAGTAGCCACAACATCTAATGTTTTCCCGATGCCCAATCTCATTGTGGTATCAACCTAGACATACATGTATACATTTAACGCTTATAATATTTACAAGTGTACATGCACATTTCATATATAGTGAATTCAAAATTCATAATTGTAACTATACTAATGTAAATTAAACAATTTACAATATAAATGTACCTACCCCTAATCTACGATGCCCGATAGTGGAGGGGGGGGTGGAGTGGTTGAGGTGGTGGATTGATGATATCATCAATGTTAAATTGATCCATGATATCAGATATAAGTGCACCTACATTAAATTATACAAAATTAACATACAAACGTACAAAATTACAAGAAATAGTTAAATTTGAAACACACATGCAAATTTGTTTAAATAGGATGTGCATACATATACATACGCATACATATACATTAATTGAACTTGAGCATGTGCATACAAAATTCAAAATTTAACATGTACATACATTTAAAATAAAAAATACAATGTATAATTTGCATGCATACATCATTCAACTAAACTATGTACATACATACAAATTTCAAAATTTAAGATCTAGAACTATATGCAATTTTAATACATGTACATACTAAAAAATAAACTTGAAACATTCACAAAAATCTCATTTTATGTCTAACACACACAGATATATATATATTACAATTTTCCAATAGGAGAAATCATGATCTAGTAAATAGTCATAAAATATATACTGTTATAAATTCAGCATTATAAGTTCATAAATTCCACCAAATTCATAAATTCATTTCACTAAAAATATCCATCTGGAACCAAAATCATAAATTCACATCATTAAAAATATTCATCCAACCAAATTTATAAATTCATCACACAAAATATCCATCGAACCAAATTCACAAATTCATAACTATAAGATCATTGTCTTAATTTAGAAATTGTTGTGGCTCTCTACTGCATCTCTTCATTTCTTTGTGTTTTCCTTTTTAGAATCAGAAGTTCTCCTCTCCTCTAGCCATTGTCGATGCTCATCTAAGATCCCATCCATAGCCCTAACAACATCAACAATAGTTTGCATCCTAGATGCAAACATCCTCACAAGTGATGCGACACATTCTTCATTTTGAATAATGTTGGTTTGATCTTGGATGGTTCTAACATTGGCATTGATTCGTGCTTGCAAACGAGCACCATCGATTTCAAGTGGTGGAGGTGGGGGATTATGAGGTGGAGTGGGTGGAGGTGGAGGTGAAGGTGGTGGAGATGGATGGCGTGGAGGTGGATTGTGAATATTATTGAATCAATCCATGTGATCTCTAAGATATGAGTGAACCTGCATTAGATTTGTAATTTCAAAATGTAAGATACATGTTTAGGAAATACCCTCAAACCATTCAATATAAATGGCCTAATTGAATACAAATGATAAAATATGTAAGCCTCATTTATGTCTAAGGCATGTTACTTGAATGAAAAAATAATTAACTATTAATATAGGACAATTTATGAATGCTATAGGGTTTACGGTTTAAAGTTTAGGATTTAGGTTTTAGGGTAATAGGATGGCTTAAGGGGATCTATGTAGTAAGGTCCTAGTACAAAATGACATGGCTTTTAAGTGAATAAAATTTAGTGAAGATGTCCAAGGCAACCAAATTTCATTAAGGTCTGAGGCAACTTCACCAAATTTTATTCACTTGAGCCATGTCATTTTGTCTTAGAAATTTACTAGACATAGATCCCCTTAAGCCATCATATCACCCTAAACCGTAAATTGATCAACCTAGATCATGAAATCTCATTCATATTATAATCTTGCATGATCTTATTATTGTTAAATTTGGTTGCCTTAGGAAACTTCACCAAATTTTGAGAACTAATTTGATCCCCTTAAGAAATGTCATATTAGGACACCTTAAGACATCCTAAAGTATGGCTTAAGGGGATCTGTGTAGTAAGGCCCTAGTACAAAATGACATGGCTTAAGTGAATAAAATTTGGTGAAGATGCCTAAGGCAACCAAATTTCATTAAGGTCCTAGGCAACTTCACCAAATTTTATTCACTTGAGTCATGTCAATTTGTCCTAGGACCTTACTAGACATAGATCCCCTTAAGCCATCCTATCAGCCTAAACCGTAAATCGATCAACCTAGATCATGATTTATCTCATTCATATTATAATCTTGCATGATCTTATTATTGTTAAGTTTGGTTGCCTTGGGAAACTTCACCAAATTTTGAGAACTTATTTGACCCCCTTAAGAAATGCCATTTTAGGACCCCTTAAGACATCGATTTACGGTTTAGGGTGATAGGATGGCTTAAGGGGATCTATGTCTAGTGAGGTCCTAGGACAAAATGACATGGCTCAACTGAATAAAATTTGGTGAAGTTTCCCAAGGAAACCAAATTTCATTAAGAGCTTAAGAAAAAATGATGGGTTTAGGGTTTAGGGTTTAGAGTTTAGAGTTTAGGGTTTAGGGAAATAGGATAGCTAAAGGGGTCTATGTAGTAAGGTCCTACGACAAAATTACATGGCTTAAGGGAATAAAATTTGGTGGAGTTGCCTAAGGCAACCAAATTTCATTTTAAGGTCCTAGGACAAAATGAATGCTTTAGTGTTTAGGGTTTAGATTTTAGAGTTCAAGATTTAGGGTTTAGAGAACTTAGGGTGAAGATTTGATGTCCCTTAGAATAATGGACTTACAATTTAGTGAACAACATTTTCTTGTGGAACAGTTGATTGAGATAGCTCTTGCTTCAACTAACCAACCTAGATCATGAAATCTCATTCATATTATAATCGTGTACGATCTTATTATTGTTAAATTTGGTTGCCTTGGGCAACTTCACCAAATTTTGAGAACTTCTTTGATCCCCTTAAGAAATGTCATATTAGGACCCCTTAAGACATTGATTTATGATTTAGGGCGATAGAATGGCTTAAGGGGATCTATGTCTAGTGAGGTCCTAGGACAAAATGACATGGCTCAACTAAATAAAATTTGGTGATGTTGCCCAAGGCAACCAAATTTCATTAAGGGCCTAGGAAAACATTATGGCTTTAGGGTTTAGGGTTTAGAGTTACAGTTTAGGGTTTAGGGTAATAGGATGGCTTAAGGGGATCTATGTAGTAAGGTCCTACAACAAAATGACATGGCTTAAGGGAATAAAATTTGGTGGAGTTGCCTAAGGCAACCAAATTTCATTTTAAGGTCCTAGGACAAAATGAATGCTTTAGTGTTGAGGGTTTAGATTTTAGAGTTTAGGGTTTAGGGTTTAGGGTTTAGGGTTTAGGGAACTTAGGGTGAAGTTTGGGTGGTCCTTGGAATAATGGACTTGCAAGTTAGTGTCTAGTTTATGAATATTTTTTATTTTATGAATAGATTGTCTATTTAATAGAAACACATAATTATGTATTATTAAGATTGAGTTTGATGTATATTTTAACTGGATATTTTTTTAATTGAATATAAGATTATTTTATTTAACATTTTTTCATTAATATTTCCCACTTAAATGAATTTTATGATATAAAATGTATAATATAAAATTAGTTAATGTTGAATCAAGTATTTTATTTTGGATTGTTTGGAATTGAAAAAACCTAAAAGAAGGAAAAGAAAAATATTTAGATTATTTTAGTGTCTAGGTAACTAGCGCAAATTGAGATTTTAGACTAAACTAGAAGCCTAATTAACAAGAAATTGACTAGAATGAGGGTTAAGATTGTCAAAAGACAATAGACAACACATGCAAACAAGAAATGGAAACAAGGCATGACTAAGAGAGATCAAAACATAAAATAGAAATGAATATTGAATATTATCTAATTAAGTGACAAATGGAAATGGATTGTACACTTGGATTTAGGAATTTTCTAACTAAATTTGCAAACAAACATTGATTAAATTTATGAATTGTAACTATTCTTTAACATGTTTTCTAATCTAATTATAATTTAACATTGAAAGTAAAGTTTAATATATTTTTTTCTCTATACAATGCATATGAAATTTAAAACATTTAAGCAATGCAAATGAATTTTCTTGAGCTCAAAATTAGGGTTTACAAAATCAAAATGATTTGTTCAATTTCAATTTAGGGTTTTAGCAATTTTTTTGTTTCAATTCAATTTAGGGTTTCAATCTAAGCAATTAGGGTTTTTAATACAATTTTTTTGTTTCATTTCAAACTAGGGTTTTCAAATCTTTTTTTATGTTTGATTTGAATTCAAGGTTTCAAAAAGCTTGATTAGGGTTTCCAAATGCAATTTTTTTTATTTCATTTCAATTTCTAAGGTTTTGAAATGCATTTGTTTTTGTTTCCTTTCAATTAGGGTTTTCAAGTGCAATTTATTTTGGTTTGATTGAACAATTTAGGTTTCAAAAGCTAAATTTTGTTTCTAAAATACAATTCAAGGTTCATTTTTTCCTTTCTATTCAATATCTTCAGGCTTCATTGCATTTTTTCATCTATTTCTACAATTTCTTATTTCTACTGTTACAGGAAATAAAATTCTTAAAACGCCAAATAAATTGAAAAAATATATGGTAAAATCTATTCTTCTATTAACAATTTCAATAAAAAATGAAAAAATGCTAAAAAGTGGGGGTGGAGGCCTACCTAGAGGTTGGTTTTAGCAGTCGTTGTCGCCCACTAAATCGGGATCCCGTGCATAGTGAGAATGAAGTTTTGTTTGTTTTTTAAAAAATAAATACCATTACAAAACGGGATCCCGATTATTACAAAATGGTATAAATCGGGATCATGTTTCGTACTAATCGGGATCTCATTCCATGTCCGTCAGTTCAGGACCCTTTAACAAACAGGATCCCAATTTTTGAAAAGCGGGATCTCGTTTGACATTTAGGCTCGGGATCCCGAAGCTAAATGGGATCCCAATTTTTAAAAATCAGGATCCTGTTTTTGCAATGTCAATTTCATTTTTTTGGCTAAGGAAAAAACTTCCACGTTTCGTGGACTCAACTTTGTGCACTTACCCTAAAACAACATTGAACCCAAGAAGAGGTTTTTAGATGGTTGATAAGTCCTAAGTTAAATATCAAGAATCATTTGATCCACCTAAAGCACCCATAGCAACAACTATATTAGTTGACTCAAAACCCATTTATTGAACCTCACCATCATTTGAGCTAGTGAGAACACAAGAATTCATTTACCTTGATTCTACAACAAAATAAGTAGTAGAGATAGTCAATTGGTGATGCCCTACTCCTAAGGTGGGCTAAATAGATTGGGCGGCTCCAAAGATAGGCCAACCAGGTACCCAATGATCCCTCCAATTCTTTGTGAGGTTATAAAATATGTTATGCATTTTTCATTTGATTATCCTTGTGCTAAGAGTTTTGACAGTTTCTTCCCACTTGATTCTTGTGTTTTGGCAAAGGTGTAATTGATTGGCATGATATTTTATTTGGTAAATTTTTTTTTTACTCATATTGCTAACATTTTTAATAGGTTTTGGGTAGTTACATCTTCTTAAATTTTATGGTTCATTTGGTTTGCTAGAAATAATGAAGTTTTTTTAAATGTAAATGTATGCTCACTAGCTTTTCTCAAAAGGTCACAATCCCTTGTTGCAAATAATGTCACTTTGCAAGTTCATATGAGTGATGATATTAAATAGTTTTTTTGTGATGGTAAGATTGTTCCTAAGTCCCAATATTTACAATGGGAATGGTCTCTAATGACATTTAATATTATCATGATGATTGACCTATGTAAAGGATTATTGAGATGATCAGAGGAGTTGGTGGTAATGCTCTTATTAGTCTTTATGTTTCTCAAGTGTTGTAACTTTTGTTATTCTTCACAATATTGGTTGTTCTCTTGTTGTTCCTCGTGGCATGTTATTATTGTTCCTCCTAGTGTTGGTGTTACCAGTGTTGAGGTGGTGTGGTTCATGTTGTTGGACATGTTGATGGTTTCTCAACTATTTTAGTGGGTGTTGTAAATACAAGTACACTTGGGTGTTAATGTTACAATTAATCATGTTTTAGTTGCTAATAAAGGGAAGTGTGTGGCTAGAGATAATTCTAGATAGGATGGCGTACAATTTACAAGTGACAACTCCTCAAATAGTGGCAATGATGATGTTTCTATCTCCTTCCTAGTTGGCCAATAAGCATTATCCTAATCATCACTACAAGAATGTGTAAACTTTAGGGTTCAATCCTTGAAGAAGAATGTAGGTCCTCATTAATAATTGAACAAAAATAAAGGTTGAAAATTTAGCAAATAAACTGTCACTGAAACACTTGGTATGTGGTTGTTGACCTTGTGGAATTCCATTAGTGGTTTCTTTCTAATCATGACACTTGGTATATCTATATGTGTTCTTGTTTAGTTTGTTGCTTGAGGGATATCTGGTGTGGCTCTATTTCGGGTTTTTCTAATATCTTTTCACCATTATTATTGGACATAAATGTTCTTTTGGTCAAAATATTGGTCTCGTGGTGGTATAGGTGGTTGTTATAGTTCAATGATATTGATGATTTTGAAGGGGTGTTGTAAATTATTATTTGGGTTGATACATTGGCTTCACTTTGCATTTTAATCCTTGATCTATGTATATCTTCATGATTGTTCTTGTTTGATCTATATTTGTAAACAATATTCAATATTAAATAAAAATATTAATTTTTTTAATCTTATACATACATTACATTTCAAGATATTGAATATGGGAAATCATATGAATATTAAAATTTACAAAATGGATCTTAAGTTGTTTTAACAAACTTTTCAAGTGAGTTTAAAAAGGTCATAGCCAAATTTTAGCTAGCCCTCCAACCTAGATTATCCTCGTCTCCTAAATTATTTAAGTAATATTAGAAGGCAACTTAATTTATTAGTGATATTAAACAATTTCATTGATAATTATTGAATTAATTAATTTTATTTTCTAAATTTAAATATTGATTGAATCAAAATCAATTTGAGCATGGATACTAAATGCAAAAAAATCAGATAAAAATATTAAAAAGGACTAACTATTTATTGTTAGTCAAAGTTGCTCAACTATCCTCAAAAGTAGTACTTAAAAAAGATGTTCTTGAATAAGGGGAAAAATAAAGAATGAAGTATAATAATGTATGATTATTGCATGCGTTCTTATATCATGTTGAGTTGGTTAATTGGTTGAATAATGTAATGATACTATACTTGTTAGCGAAACCAACACTCATATTTGCTACTTAAGTCTCCCCTGGGTTATATTATGGGCTCATAACTAAAAGTATCAAGATCAATTTCACATCTTAAACTTGAAAAAAATATTGTTAGATGAATTGGTTAGATTAGCACAATATTTTTATTATAGAATATGAAACCAACAAGTTCTTTATTGATCAAATATGAGAACATGTCAAATTTTACAAGGAGAGAAATTACCTTTAAAAATATAAACCATTTCTAGAGTATAAACATTTTGATAATATGGAAATTTAATAGGAATTAAAAATTAAGATAACTTATTATACCAAGCATTTAAGAATTTATTTATTTATTTTAATTAACTCTATTACTTAAAATATTAGATCTAGTATTTCTCCTTGAAGTGATATATAAATAGTAATAGTTTATTGATATTCTATTATTTACTTAACATGTTTTGCGGGATTCTTTATACCATCTTTGTTTTATTATACTTTAACATTAGGCATAATCAACTTAATACTTTTGTACATGTGCTTTGTGAATTATTGTAAAAGAATGGGATCTTTGTAAAACTTCTTATGACAAATTGAAATATTATAAACACCCTATTGATAGCATTGAATTGATTTAAAGACAAATGTTTTACATTGAATCTCTATTGAATTCAAACTTGTCCTAAAACCCTCTTTGAGTGGCTCATGATGTTATATAAACTTTGTTTAGGGGTAATTGTCTAGTTATTGTCATTCTAATTGTATTTCTTCCTTTATGATAAGGTTGTAATTGCATCATGATTCAAAAAATCAAAGTAGTTATTATGTTTGTAATAGAAACTTGAGAAACAAGATTATAGATGAAGTTAAATTGAAATAGGTTCACTATAATATTGATAGTGCTATGTTTGAGTGATTATTTTGGTGAGTTAGGTGGCAATTGATTTAAGAAGGAATTGTTATGAAACTTTTTCTCCATTTATATAATTATATATAATTCATAAGTCCCTAGTAAATAACCAAAAAGGAAAGAAAAAACAAAATGTAAATGGAATGAGATGAAAAGTCAATAGTCCTTTATGGTAAAAGGTAAAATGTCACTTAGAAAAAATATAATGCCACTCTTTATTAAGAGGGATCAAGAAAAAAATCTCTGAAACTTGAAACCCATATATTTTTAAAAAAGGGTGTAATAAATGGATGCCACCTTCAAGATATTTTATTAATCTATGAGAAAAACTTGAAAGGTTGTGATGGAAATCACAAGGAAGAAGATGGTTTGGTGAGCTATGGATATTCGAGAAGAAATGTGTAGAGTATGTCAATCCCAATGCATAAGGGACAATGTACACCAAGACTATTGTAGTTAGGGTTGTGGTGCATGTACACATGTTCAATTAAAGGACTTTGTAATGTCCCATTTTTAATTAGTTCATTTTGCTGGACCTAAAAGTCTATTCCCATATTTTTGTGGGCTGAGAGGAAGTTGGTAGGGAAATAATTATTTTTTGGCTTCAATTAATTATTAAAATTTACAAATCTATGAAAATAGACCAAATAAATATTAAACTATTATTAATTGTGTGCATTTGGCCAAAATGGGGCATGAGAATTCATGAGGGCATAATATAACACCAAGGCATTTTGGATAAAATGAGTTAGGACAACCTTTTTAGTTAGTCTATTTTGAGAGGGAATATTGCAAATATATTAATTATTGTTTACTTGGTACATATTGAGACATTGGAATTTGAGAGCCCATGTTGAACCCTCATTTGCTATTTATTTCAGGTTGTTTCATGATGTTTTCATCTTTTGTTATTTTATTAAAACTTTGTTATTATAGTTTGAGCATCTATTAAAACTCCGAGGATGAAATCCTTTAAATTTGAAAATTTAAAGATGAAACCCCTTTGATTTCTTAAAGGCAACTTCATCCCGAAAATACATCTATGCTAAAGATTGTAATTGTTTTTTAACTTTTGCAAGGATTCATAAAGGAAGTTCTAACATACAAAAGTTCATTTCAGATTTCATAATCACTTGTATTGTTGTAAATTCTTATATATTCCAATATATTGCTGCACATTTTATTTACACAAATCAGTGTCACTTGATTATAGTTTACTTTTATGTATACAACATTGTCTATTCTATATTCTTTTGACATAATTTTGTGAACAAACCAACATATATATTTCAATATTCATTCAATGTATACTCTTGTCTCTCATAAAATCTTGGTGATCAAAAAGTGAAATATTTTTATATCAAATATATATGGGTTATTATAGATTCCTCCTAGGGTATTCCATTAGCCTCTCTTTGTGTGAATTTGAAGTTAATATAATTGAATTCTTTGAAATTATTATTTGTTTCATTATAATGATGTTTATATTTTAAAATAAAAGTATATTGAATGGATATTAAATTTAATAAAAAAGAGTCCAATTCATATGCATTTCTTTTGAATTTTAGATATAATTTGTCGTCTTTAAACTTTGATTTCAATGATAATAATTCATTGACAATATTAAATTAATTCTAATAATTTTTTATTTTTTTTTTCAATTTTAGAATTTGAAAGAAAATAGCATTACTATGCCTCTACACATGGTTGTCAAGAATCAATCTCATACAATGAACCCTAAATGCTCATGCCATAAACTATCTTTGACCTTGTGAACATTAAAAATCTTCTACTTTATTCTAAATGTTTTACTTGAATATTACATCACTACAAAAATGGATCCCAAACTCATGCAAAAATAGGACACCAAACAAAAAACTAAAAAGATAGAAGGGTCCAATCCCTTAAAGATCCTATGACAATTTACACAATGACAAAATGGAATGTAAGTTATTACAATTAAGTGGGCACAGGCTCATAAACACCCATAAAATTAAATTTTCAAAGGCGAACTGACCACTAAAAACCTACATGCAAACATACATCTCAATATATTCTACAAATTAATCACCTACTTATAACTAAGGTTTCAAGGTCACATCATCAAATGTGATGCCATATCAACATGCATTTCATTGAGGTGTTCAAAAAAGCCCAAAAAAAAAAAAATAGACTAATAGTTGTGCATTAAGTCATGTTTTATTAGTGCACTGATGTGGCATTACATGACTTGTTGCTTTTCAGATCTAAGGAATACATTTCATTCAGTTATGGGTAATCATCATAACACTAACAACTTTAAAGTCACAACTATTGGTGCAAAATTGTTAAAAATATTGGGTATTAAATCAACAAATGCTATAACAACTATTGGAACATGCTCAACTTCCCAGATTCTTTTCCCTACCACAAGAACTTGGACTATAGCTAAGAAATTTAGCTCAACGCCTCAGATTATAGCCAAAAAAAAATCTATCCCAACACCAGAAATTTACAAGAATTGGTGAATAAATGTAATTACCCCATTCATCAGAGAAATTGACTGGCTAGTAATGGACACGGTAATTATGTCAAAAAGTACTTCATTCTTTAATGTTGCAATATTTATGGGCATTCAATCCAGTAATCTTGACATCGATATAGCTGCGCATGGGTAGTTTAGAATCCTTTTAAGGACGTCATGCTTTCTATTGGTACGCCTGGTCTTGGGCCCTTAATGCAGTTTTTCTCGTCATTTCTATGCTGTTTAGCAGGGCTGGGGCCCCTAAATTCACTTTATCATGATCTTAAAAAAAAAATCCACTAATTTTGACAAGAATCAATATAATGACTGGCATTAATTGCTTAATCACCAAAAATTAAATGGTCGTTGTGGATCTTACGGCCAGTCAATTAACAGACCTCTTCTAAGTTTTGAAAAGAGCAGTGCAAATTTCAAGGGAGGATGAAATTTTATGATTTAAAATGATAAATTATTAAGATATAACACGGATAGTCAGTAAAAAGATTGTTTCACATCTAACAGTAGCTACAAGTGGAATTATTGATAATTTTAGAAGCCAATTAAGCATGAAACAGGCAATCAATTCCACTGCAGCACTGATAAAGCTTCTTGATGAACACGGGCATCTCCTGCAGCAATCACATTGAAACCTGGAGACACCCGATTATAAAATGGATATGATTAAGCCACAAGTAAAACCATATAAATTTTGGCGAGCTTTCCAGAAAAATAAAAATATCAGAAAAAATTCTTGATTTGTGGCCTGAATAGCAAATTTATGAAAAATCATAAAATTGTAATATCTCAAATAATATTTATAATCTAAACCTGAACTTTTAATGTAGCTTCCTTAGATGATCCTCCAACTTTAGTTTAAAAAATGCAGAAAAATTTGTAGCCATTTGAAAGATATAAGCAAATCTTAAAAAAGAAAAATGTTTTTTTCCTTTTGCCCAAAGCATAGCTCTAATACCACTTGATAAGATGGAAATATAATACAATATAAAAGGTACATCTTACATAACACGAGATGCTTGTGAGCCAAGATGTCCAAATATTCAATATATGCAAACATAAAATAAACCCTTAAGGTAGGACCATACAATACTCCATATGGAAGAAGCTACTCCACACTCTATCTACACAACAAATAATGTTTGCTAGAGTGAGACTTGATTACATGATCCACTTAATCAAGAGCCTGGAGTAAACGATAAATGCAAAAGAGCTAATGGATGTTATTAAATAAAGTAAGACCATGTATTGATTGTATGGATTGATGATGTGGAAAAGAAGGCACTCAAAGTGAAAATATAAACAGAGGTCTTCCTACCTCCACGGGAGTCTAACCTATTCGTGTATGAATATTGTGTGTCTTGAACTAGAGCAATCAAGACATTGTGGAGAGCAATTGGTGCAACACTCTTGGGGCACATTGTACAACTACTTACGAAGAAGACATAGCTGAAAAATATTAACTCACTCACATGCTTCTAATAATGAAAAGGTCGGTGCCAATAACCCCAAAGAAGAATAGTGACAGGAATCAAGACTAACTGACAATAAGAAAATTTTCTCATTCTGCTAATAATGAATAGCTAGATGAAAATAGCCATAAGTAGATGCACCCAATCCTCAATCAGAATCACCATTGGGGAACCATACCCAAAGGATGGAGATGTGGGAATGTCCCCACCATGAACTCCAAACTGTTTATCATGGATATTCATATCCTCAAAAATAAAAAATTAGAAAACAAACTAAAACTTATGTGTATTGTAATTTGTACCCGAGTCATGGGCTAATCAACAAGTCTTTAGCTAGGGCTAATGCACATTGGAAAAAGCTGCAGTTGGTTTTCTCAAACTCAACTTGATGGTGCCTCTTAGGGCAACCCTGGTGAGGCCAAGGCAAGCTGAGTGATCAGAGATGAAAAAGGCGATTTCTTGATAGGGGCCTCTTTCTATCTTGGTTCCAAAACATATAATGAGGCTGACTGGAAAGCAATAGCGCAAGGAAACTTGCTGCATCTTTTAGGTGTTTGAAATTGAACACTGATGGGAATTCAATGCAGGTGATCTCTAGGTAAAACAAAAAAAAATGCAAGATGTTGGAAATTTAATTCCCTCCTGGACATTGCTTTGGATATTTGTAAAGCCATAGATGATGTGTGTTCCACTCATTGTTTTCAAGAAAACAATAAGGTGGTGGACTTTCTCACCAGTTAATCAATCAAGCCATAGCTTCCTGTATAGGGATCAGTGACCACATGGATGTGTAGGGTGGGATTAAAGATCTCATTGCTTTTAACCTCTTAGCCTTGCAGCTATAGAGGTCTCTCTTTTGTTCCTACAATGTTTGCTTGTTTACTTGCATGTTGCAAAACTCTCTTCAAAATTTACTAGCTACAACTAATAGACTTAACATCACTGCCATTGCAGTCAGCTATCTTGTCTTCATCTATATCTCTTGGTATGCAAGATTTCCACATTTGGCTTTGATCACTCTTCCTCCCCTTTCTTCAACCTTTGGCTGTGTGGCTTCCTTTATGGTGTGAAATAACACATGGGTGCAAAGATCTTCATTGGGGTGGTGTGGTCTCCAACCACTAACTTCAGTCTATTTTTACCTTGCCATCTTTGTCTACCTTTCCACTAATCAAGCATGTTCTTGGGTTAAAGGGTTTAAGCAACTTGAGGCTCTACAAGCTAGGCACTCCATCGTTATGCACTTCATACCAAAGATCGCTACTTCATTCCCCAACTTAACGGTGCATGATTGGATTGTGATGAGCCCTGCTGGCTCCCAACCCAAACCCCTGTATTTTTGCTTATCTTTTTATGTTTTTTAGGTTTTTAGAGAAATTTCTAGAGAGAAGTAGAAGGGGCGATTTCACATAAATGCTCATAAAACTCAGATCTGAGCTAAAATTTACATAATGGAAGTGGAGAAGGTATTAAATAACTGAAACGAAAGAGATTACAAATTACAGACATACCCGAAATGCTCCAAATTATTTAAATAAGAAATTATTCCAATTTGCTAGCCAAGAATGGTGTAAACTAATGAAATCCAGTGTAGAAGGCTACAAAATGGAATCTCCAGCCTGAAAACTGAGGCAAATGCACTATAGGAGATAGACGTCAAAGGAGAAGATGAGAAACCCTCAAGATAGTAGGCGTTTCTTCCTAAAACTTCAAACGCCCTTGCTTTAAGAGCCACACACTCCAAGGTGAAAACACGTCCTCAGCCAAGAAAGAACGGCCATGAAGCTGTAATGTCCTCCAAAAGACGATTGACGCCAATCCCTCAAACCCTCCTATATTTTATTGAAATCTACTAAATACTGCACAGAAAATCCTAAATTAAGCACTGTAGAACTCCTGAATTGAAGCTCCTGTGGTTGCAATCATTCAACTGATCTTTCACATTCTCATAATCACAAATCTGTGAAGAGTTTTCGTTCTCCAAAGATAAAATGTTTTGAAACCCTTGTCTCAGAGAAGCAAGCAAAGCCAAAGCCAAGAGAAAATATCAAATAGTCAAAAGTGAGTTTGATTTTACCTTGGCTTGCATATAAAGCCAAAAAGGCACGCACTTCAAGAGAATGACGCCACTTTTCCACTTTAAAATATATTTAAAATATATTTTCACCTTATTCAATAGTCATTCACTTAAATACTTGAGCGCTCATATTATAAAGTGTTTTAATTTCACTTAAATGAATTTAAGTGAAAACTTTATTATAAAGTCAAGTCAACTTTATAATATTCCGTCAAATAAAATTAAAACACTTTAATTTCACTAGAATATTAATATCTTGCTCATAACATATCGTATTGACGTGTCGTCAGAAGCTGTCAATCACTGAACTGCCAAGGCCTACTGTGAGCCAATCACTTAACTTTGAGGATGAGAACGACAAAACCCACCAAATAATGCCACTGACCCTCTAACCAAAACCTGTTAGCCTACAAGGGTCCAAGAAATAGGCTAACTCAACTGCTCCTAAGAACTGACTAGAGCGAGGACATCACATGGTCCCCTTAATATTGTTGAAATTCATAGAGCTCTAAAATGAGATGCTGATGGAGGGCCAAGAAGATGACTTCCCTACCTAACTCTACATCCATGAGGTACTAAGGAAGCTCAAAGGCAAAAACTGATGTTGTTGCAAACCGGTTGATGGTGACAATAGCCTTCTAGATAGACATGATCGTGGTGATCAGGCATCTATGTGTTGCTCACAAGGATGGCGTTCTAGCCCTAGCCTCTCCCTTCTAACTAACGTCAATGATGAATGGAACCTTGTGACACTCAGTCCGACAAGAGGGCTCATTCCCCCCTCTTTCCTTCCCCCATGGTTACATGGCAACTAGTCTCAGTGCCCAAGTTTTTGAAGGTCGTGTGTGATGTCCCCACTCTAGTCAGTCACCTGATGCAGTGTGTTAGCCCTTTTCTTGGACCCTTGTGGGCTAACTGGATTGGTTAGAGGGTCAGTGGTACCTTCTGGAGAGTTCGGTTGATTTCATTTTTTGAGATTGTAGATAGGCTCATTGCAAGCCTTGGCAGTACAAGAGTTTCTTTGCTTCTGATGGCACTGAATTTTGTTGAGAATTAAGGGAGAGATAGGCTTACTTAAGTGATTTAAGTTAATTTTTAACTTAAAGTCTTTTTATAAAGTCAAATTGACTTTATAATTCTTATTTCACTTAAATTAAGTCTAAAGTGAATATTTTAATGTTATATCTTTTAATCACTTAAAGGAGGCGCCAAAAATCAAAGAGAAGACTATGGAAAGTGACTTAAGTTTATTTCCATAAATTTAAATGAGCTAATGCCCTAAAATGTACGGCCTTCTTAGGTTTTCACCTCCTTTGCTTTATAAGGGATTTGGGCAATGAGAAACTCATCTTTTTGAATATTTCAACTTTGCCTTGGAGGTTTTTTCCCTTGATTTCAGCCTGTGATCAGGTTTGCAGCAAATCCACCATTGGAGAACGAAATCTCTTCAGTGTGAGCACTTGTGAAGTTGTGAGAGATCAGCTGAATTAGTGTAGATTGAGAGAGCTTCATTTCAGAAGTTCTGCAGTGCTTCAACAGATTTTTTGTAGTGTTCTTCATCAAAAACAGAGGGTTTATTGGTTGTTGTTCTTCCTTCACCATGGCAGACTTCATGGCTGTTTGGGCGCACCTTTAGAGATGGTTTTTGGTTCTTTTGTTTGAAAGGGCGTGGCACTTGCAAGGAAGGTTTTTTTGGCTTTTTGGAGAAACGTCTTCTTTCTGAGGATCTCTCTTCATGAACTTGGGCGCCCTACCTATGCTTCTCTTTGGCTTCAGTTTCAGAATAAACTTTGCAATCTGTAACTCTCTACTCCAGTTTTCGTCAGTTCTTCACTATGTTGATCGGATTTCCTATTTAAAAAATCTGGAGGCTTTCGGGTATGTTTGTATGTTTTAAATCCATTGTTGATGATAATAAACACCTTCTACAATTTCAGTTTGATTAAATTTGCTCAAGTTTTCATTCTGAGATCTTTTATATGATGCGCCCCTTCTCTTCTGTCTACAAAATTTCTCTAAAAAACTTAAAAACACAAATAGACTTTAAAAAAAGACAGGGGTTTGAGCAATGAGCTAGCAAGGCTCATCACAGTGGTATCAGAGCTCTAATCCTGCCAGCTTGTGGGGTTTGAAAAAATTTATGAAGTCACACCAGGAGGGTTTTGAAAAGTTCTACTCTCGTGGAGGCCCTAGAAATCAAAGAGGTGATCATAATCCTTTTCCACCATTTCCATTTGACGAACAAGAGGAGGAAATAGACTTGGATAATATGGCTAATAGGGAAGGAGAAAGTTCTCATATGAACAAAGAGGATATAGAAGCTATGTTAGATTTTAATGATCAGATTAATGCACAGAAATTAAATTCAAAATCAGACACAGAAACACAGCATATACCCTGGGAAAACCCTCCTCTCGAGGGAGAAAAACCCAGCAACAAAGATCTCTCTTTTATATATAAGTAATGGCAATAATTCTCTTTACAATGAGGCCAATACAAGGCCAATATCCAACATCAACTCTAGATGCAATAACAGATGATAATCTGCTCTTCCTTGTGATCTGAATCTGCACTTAGAGAAATTCGCAATCTGACCTTTGAAGGAATTCGCAAACTGCTCTTGAAGGAATTCGCAATCTGCTCTTGAAGGAATTCGCACTTGAATGAAGGAATAATTCGAACTTGCTTGATCATAGAATGAAGGAGAAATGGCCTTGTATAAATACACAAATAATAGAGAGGTCGCACCTCTTCATGTACAAGGTCGGCCACAAGAGAGTATTATAATTACAATTAATATTTACAAAATACAAGGAAGTTCGGCCAAAAGAAAATGTAATGTTGCCAAGTGAAGCGCCTCTTCACTTAATTATCCCAATAAAATAAATAGCCGAAGGCTATATGCAATTTTATGTCTTCACTTGTGGCTGGAAGGATAAGCCCGAAGCTGCTAAAACATCAACAAGCTAGAGATGTGCTAAGAGGTATGGTTGCAGGTCAAGAACAGGTAGCAAATATTCTCCAGCAACTCAGCACAAATGTAGAGAACTTAACACTTCAGAGAGGCTAGCATCCAGGGCATGATCAGGAGGGCAGTATCCATGGCGCACCCCATAGACCTATTGTTCCAGCTCGCACTTTCGAGAGAGCAACATGTCCTACCTTCACCAGAAATGATGCAGAGGGTGAGGAAGAGGTTGAACAGGGTGGTGAGGTTAACTTTGCAGATAACATCATGGTTATGCATGATGAATGGGATGCATTGCCACCTAGAGTTAAGGAGCACCTTAACTTTGATAGATTCATGAGCCAGAGGAGAGAACATAACAGAAAACAGGAATGACAGGAGGCCTTGGTACAAGCACAATGATCTTAGACAGGCTACCAATAAACTCACCTTGGTGAACTATGATGGCAGTGGTAGAGTTACAGCACGTGCTTGGATCAGCAAGTTAGATACATTCTTGACTCTACGACCCATGCCCGAGGAAGATGCTATTCGATTTGCAGCACTTCACCTTGATGGCGTAGCTCATGATTGGTGGATTCATGGCATGGCTACTCTTCACAATGATCAGATTACTTCATACCAGGAGTTCACAGATAGACTGGTAGAGAGGTTTGACAAACGTGATCCCGAGCTATTTTTCAGAGACCTAGCACAGCTGAAACAGCTAGGTAGTTTGGAGTCATATATTGGGGAGTTTCAGAGATTGTCAGTTATGGTTACAGGCATTTCTGAGAGGAGGCTGATCATACTCTTCATTGAGGGACTTTTCGAGCCTATGAAAGGATGGATCAAGGCATTTGATCCCCCTACATTACAGGAAACCATGAGGAAAGCTCGCAGCATGGAGCTCACTACTCCTCAAAAGCAATTTGGCACCAAACCTTCTACTTCTTACAATGAACATAAATCTGATCCGAAAAAAGCTGATAATGCTGATCATAAGAAGAAATATACAGCACCTTTGGATCAAGAAACCATGAATGATCTTCGTAGGAGGAGACTTTGTTTTTACTGCAAGGGCCCTTATGACCAAAATCATGATTGCCCCCTCAAACCTAAAGGGAAAAACAGGAACATGGAGTGGTTTTATGAGGGAGAAGAAGTGACTGATTTTTCTGATCAGCAAGCTCCAATTTATGATACTGATGGAGAAGAATCAGAAGATGAGGCTGAAATTGTAGTAGAAACTGAGTTAAAGGAGGCTCATTTATCCAGCATGCAGAGAGAGGGATCTTTTAGACTCCATGGGGTCTTGGCTGGTCAAAGAGTCATATCTCTTTTAGATACAGGTGCAACTCACAATTTTATTGACTCACGTTTAGTGGAGAAAAAAGGAATTCAAACTCAGTAGTTTGAAGGCATTCGAGTCAAGGTTGCTGATGGATACACTCTCACTTGCGAGAGGATGATTCCAGACTTGCCTTTGAAACTCAATAACTATGAGTTTAAGGCAGATTTTTATGTTGTGAACATGGGAGGAACTGATATAGTTCTCGGCATGAAGTGGCTTCATGCTATAGGAGAGTTCACACTTAATTTGAATGACATGGAGATGAAATTCAAAGTTGATGGCACAAAACATGTTCTAAAAGCCATCAAGGACAGCAATGTGAAAGAAATTTCACTCAAAAGAATGGAACGTTTGGTTCGTCATGACATGGTAGATTGGGTAGCTGAATGCAAGTTAATGCCTTCACATTTGGATCAGCAAGTTTCTTCTTACCATCCAGATGTACAGGAACTCAGAACCAAACATACCAAGGTTTTCAGTGCAATCCCACCAGGTAGACCTCTGATAGAGGTATTGAGCATATCATAGAGTTGGATGAGGGCACGAAACCTATCATGATCACTCCTTATTGTTGATGTTTTAGCAACTTCGGGCTCATCCTTCTAGCCACAAGTGAAGACATAAAATTGCATATAGCCTTCGGCTATTTATTTTATTGGGATAATTAAGTGAAGAGGCGCTTCACTTGGCAACATTACATTTTCTTTTGGCCGACCTTCCTTGTATTTTGTAAATATTAATTGTAATTATAATACTCTCTCGTGGCCGACCTTGTACATGAAGAGGTGCGACCTCTCTATTATTTGTGTATTTATACAAGGCCATTTCTCCTTCATTCTATGATCAAGCAAGTTCGAATTATTCCTTCATTCAAGTGCGAATTCCTTCAAAAGAAGATTGCAAATTCCTTCAAGAGCAGTTTGTGAATTCCTTCAAAGGTCAGATTGCGAATTTCTCTAAGTGCAGATTCAGATCACAAGGAAGAGCAGATTATCATCTGTTATTGCATCTAGAGTTGATGCTGGATATTGGCCTTGTATAGGCCTCATTGTAAAGAGAATTATTGCCATTACTTATATATAAAAGAGAGATCTTTGTTGCTGGGTTTTTCCCCCTCGAGAGGAGGGTTTTCCCAAGGTATATGTTGTGTTTTTGTGTCTGATTTTGAATTTAATTTTTGTGCATTAATCTGATCATTAAAATCTAACACTTATCGGCACCCCAAACGCTTGAAAGATGAAATTGAGAAGACCATCAAAGAACTTTTGGCTATGGGGCACATTAGGCCAAGTAAGTCACCCTTTGCTTCATCAGTTGTTTTGGTGAAGAAAAAGGATGGTACACTCAGAATGTGTATTGATTATAGAATGCTTAACCGGAGAACTATAAAGAACAGATATCCCATACCGCGGATTGATGAGTTGATAGATGAGCTTCATGGAGCTTGCTACTTCTCAAAGATTGATTTGAGGACAGGTTATCATCAGATCAGAGTCCGAGAGGAGGACAGAGAGAAAACCGCATTCAGATGTCACTGTGGACACTTTGATTTCTTGGTTATGCCTTTCGGTTTAACCAATGCTCCAGCCACATTTCAGTCCACTATGAACAGGGTTTTCCATCCTCAACTGAGGAAACATGTGTTGGTGTTCTTTGATGACATCCTAGTCTACAGCAGATCTTGGGAAGAACACATGGTTCACCTGGATGAGGTTTTGAGCATACTTGACAGGGAGTCCTTGTACGCCAAGGAGTCCAAGTGTGCGTTGGGCATGGCTGAGCTTTTGTATTTGGGTCACATTATCAGCAATGAGGGAGTTAGCATGGATCCAGAGAAGGTTCGAGCTATCATTGATTGGCCTACACCTGAGACATTGACACAGCTCAGGGGATTTGTAGGATTATGTGCCTTCTATCGTTGGTTCGTTAGTGGATTCTCGCGGCATGCTGCGCCACTAACTGATTTGACTAAGAAGGGTGCATTTGTGTGGACACCATTACACAAGCGTGCTTTGAGAAGTTCAAACTTCTCATGACTTCATGTCCAGTGTTGGCTTTGCCGGATTTCACCAAACCCTTTGAGTTACATTGTGATGCCAGTGGTGAGGGAATTGGTGCAGTCATTATGCAGGATCGTCATCCTATAGCTTTCGAGAGCAGGAAGCTGAGAGGTCCTGATAGGAGCTTGAGCATCTATGACAAGGAGATGTTGGCTATCATGCATGCCATGGCAAAGTTCAGGCAATACTTGATTGGTAGTAAATTCTATGTTAAAACCGATCATAATAGTTTGAAACACTTCCTTGGACAGCGGGATTTAAATGAAAGACAACAGAAATGGGTCAGCAAACTTCAGTCCTATGATTTTGGCATCTCCTATGTCAAGGGTACTCAGAATGTAGTTGCTGATGCATTATCTCGCCATCCTCACTTGAGCTCCATTACATAGATTTCAGAGGACTAAAGACATGATTGTAGCTGAGTATGCTAAGAACCCGTGGGCTTCTAGCATAGTGGATGGAACAGTACAGGATACCAGATACTCACTTGTAGATGATCTTATCATTTACAAAGGGAGGATATTTCTAGTTCCAGATTCAGAGATGAGGAACCAAGTTTTGAAATCATTTCATGATGCACCTATGGCAGGACATCCCGGGTACTTTAAGACCTATAGGCAGGTACGGGAAAGATTCTCTTGGAAGGGTCTCAAATCCTTTGTTCTCCAGTATGACAGGGAATGCCTTGTTTGTCAGCAGAACAAGCAAAAACACACATACCCTGCAGGATTACTCCAGCCGCTTCCTATCCCTGAGAGGAAGTGGGAATGCTTGTCTATGGACTTCATTATGGGCTTACCGAAGGCTCAAGGGAAAGACAACATTTTTGTGGTGGTAGATCGATTGACGAAGTATGCTCATTTCTTCTCAATCACTACTACACACACAGCTACTCAAGTGGCAGATTTGTTCTTTCGTGAGGTATTCAGGTTGCATGGTTTGCCTCGGAGTATAGTCAGTGATAGGGACAGCAGGTTTATGAGTAACTTCTGGCAGGAGTTATTCAAGCTTTGCGGGACAGAACTCACTTCGAGTACCAGCTACCACCCCCAGACAGATGGGCAGACTGAGATAGTCAACAAATGGGTGGAGGGATACTTACGGAATTACAGTTCAGGGCAGCAGAAGGCATGGGTGAGATGGTTATACCTTTGTGAGTATTGCTACAATACCACTCATCACATGAGCATTCAGATGACCCCTTACCGAGCTTTATATGGATATGATGCTCCGAGCTTTCTAGACTTGTTACTGAGTGACAATAGAGTACCTAGTGCTGGTGATCTATTGCAGGAGAACCAAGATATTATGAGAGCACTCAAAGAGAATATACAGAAAGCTCAGAATCAACAAAAGCAATATGCTGATCAGAGGCAAGTGGAGCGAACTTTCGAGATCGATGATTTGGTGTATTTGATGCTCCAACCTTATAGGCAATCCACCCTTCGTAAGAAGGGCGCAGAGAAACTCAAGCCGCAATACTATGGACCATTCAAAGTTGTCAGTCGGGTCGGTGAAGTGGCTTATGAGTTAGATCTTCCGATGGACAGCAAGGTTCGCAATGTGTTCCATGTTTCACGCCTCAAAAAGGCATTGGGACCACATGTGATTCCTTCTGTTGATTTACCACCCCTGGATGATGAGGGGAAGTTGATATTGATTCCTGAGGCCATTCTAGATTCCAAAGAGCGTCATCTTCGGAGAAGGGTTATCAGGGAATACTTGGTGAAGTGGAAGGATCTACCAACAAAGGATGCAACTTGGGAGGGTGACAGTGTTTTACAGCATCCAGCTTTGAGTTTGCTTGCGGGCAAGCAAATTCGGGGAGGGCGAACTGTGATGTCCCCACTCTAGTTAGTCACCTGATGCAGTGTGTTAGCCCTTTTCTTGGACCCTTGTGGGCTAACTGGATTGGTTAGAGGGTCAGTGGTACCTTCTAGAGAGTTCGGTCAATTTCATTTTTTGAGATCGTGGATAGCCTCATTGCAGGCCTTGGCAGTACAGGAGTTTCTTTGCTTCTGACGGCACTGAATTCTATTGAGAATTGAGGGAGATAGGCTTACTTAAGTGATTTAAGTTAATTTTTAACTTAAAGTCTTTTTATAAAGTCAAATTGACTTTATAATTCTTATTTCACTTAAATTAAGTCTAAAGTGAATATTTTAATGTTATATCTTTTAATCACTTAAAGGAGGCGCCAAAAATCAAAGAAAAGACTATGGAAAGTGACTTAAGTTTATTTCCATAAATTTAAATGAGCTAAAGCCTTAAAATGTACGGCCTTCTTAGGTTTTCACCTCCTTTGCTTTATAAGGGATTTGGGCAATGAGAAACTCATCTTTTTGAATATTTCAACTTTGCCTTGGAGGTTTTTTCCCTTGATTTCAGCCTGTGATCAGGTTTGCAGCAAATCCACCATTGGAGAACGAAATCTCTTCAGTGTGAGCACTTGTGAAGTTGTGAGAGATCAGCTGAATTAGTGCAAATTGAGAGAGCTTCATTTCAGAAGTTCTGCAGTGCTTCAACAGATTTTTTGTAGTGTTCTTCATCAAAAACAGAGGGTTTATTGGTTGTTGTTCTTCCTTCACCATGGCAGACTTCATGGCTGTTTGGGCGCACCTTTAGAGATGGTTTTTGGTTCTTTTGTTTGAAAGGGCGTGGCACTTGCAAGGAAGGTTTTTTTGGCTTTTTGGAGAAACATCTTCTTTTTGAGGATCTCTCTTCATGAACTTGGGCGCCCTACCTATACTTCTCTCTGGCTTCAGTTTCAGAATAAACTTTGCAATCTGTAACTCTCTACTCCAGTTTTCGTCAGTTCTTCACTATGTTGATCGGATTTCTTATTTAAAAAATCTAGAGGCTTTCGGGTATGTTTGTATGTTTTAAATCCATTGTTGATGATAATAAACACCTTCTACAATTTCAGTTTGATTAAATTTGCTCAAGTTTTCATTCTGTGAGCTTTTATATGATGCGCCCCTTCTCTTCTATCTACAAAATTTCTCTAAAAAACTAAAAAACACAAATAGACTTAAAAAAAAGACCGGGGTTTGAGCAGTGAGCTAGCAAGGCTCATCACATCGTGACAAGCTGTTGACGTGGTGTGGGTTGAGTCAACTCCATGGGCTGCTTGGCAAGATGGAGCTGCTGCAATGGCCTGGGACCCAAGGTCTCACTGATTTTCTAACCCCTTGTGTAGACTTCACACTATTGCTGGTTTTTTATGTTTTGGGGTTCTTGACAAGTGGCTTTGAGTCCCTGATCTGTAGTGACCATTTTTTTAGGTTCTTTTGTACAAAAATTGCACCTCACTTTGTAAGCCTTCAAGCCCTAGGGGGTTAAGTCTTTCTTCTACTTTAGCCTAGGCACCTTTTTTGAACAAATTTTGAATAACTTTTCATGGACCAGGACCTCAATAGAACCTCATTATTCAATTTAAAAAAATAAGTGCATTGTTGAAAGGTAGTTGGTATACTAGTGAGTTGTTTGGCTTTGAATGAGCTTACTAAGAATCAGTTCTCAGCAAGTGCAATCTCCCAAGAAGATAAGGGATGAGATGGTTTTAAGTCCTAGGAAAAATTGGCAAAAAGGATACCTCTTACTCATTGGCACTAAGCTAAAAAGACAAAAAAATTCCATGCCCTCAATACCATTGGGGTGTTTCCTATCTTTAAACAAAAAAAGACCATGTATTAGAAAAGAGTTACATCACACTATCTTTTTTATTGTTGTGAATCTTGTGAGAGTAAGACTTAAAGACATAGTATGCATATCATTGCATTTTTCATTTTGATAATTTTATTTTAATTATCAAATGAGAAATTCAATACTTAATTGAAATTGGAGGGGGTGGTAGGTGGGTGGACAAAGGCAATGGTGGCTTGGGGGCAATGGGATAAATCTGCATTTAAATCAAGTACTGCAGTCTTTATGAAGCTCTACTGAAAAAATTAAGGGTAAAGATTAATTAAAGCTAAATTGTGTGCTTTTACACAATTTCACTGCTGTCAGCAATTTCTTTTCCAATTAATCGTGATACTTCTAAAATCAATAACTTAATCAAACATCACAATTTTGCATCATTTTTCAGAAAAAGCTGTCAGATTTTTAAAAACAACAGAAAGTCCCTTATTCTTTAGGGAGAGGAACTCATGAATCTCTGAGGACAGCAACTCCCCAAATTATAAATCTCAACCCATCTTAAGCCAGCCATGTAATCAATCATCTTGTGAAGACAAAATTGTATAAGACATTCGATATTCATTTGGAGCATAGGTTAGCAGCTAGCATGAACATATTTGAAATATATTAAATAGGGAGGAGTCAAGCCATTTTCCGTAAGGGCCGACAAGGTGAAGTTAGTTTATGAAAGTCCAACGCAGTGTTGAACTATTTTCAATGGTGAGTTGATGTGAGGTGGAGAGGTGTTGAGGTGTAAGAAGGATGGAGGTCGTGGATACCAGCCGGTGATTTAAGGAAAGACTTCAGATATAGCCGTCGCCAAAGAACGTTGCACCATTGAGTGGCTCGAGATTGTAGATAGGTATATTTATTTATTGCTAAGAGCTAAGTATGGGGGTTGAGGTTATTAAAATTTGTCTTTATTTATTAAATTATATATATATATAGGAAGTCGAATTCTTGAAGTCAAAGAACAGTCATGACAATTTATGGAAGACTTCCACCTCATATAAGCAGCCGAGGATTTTCTGAACCACTTCTATTTCCCCTACATGCGTCAACTCATTCTGAGAAGTGAAGGTTATGTGGGAAACAAAGCCAAAATATACATATACTCGATGGCAATATCATTAAAAGGAGTTAAGAGTGATGTGGATATGGTACAGAGCGATGAAGCTTTCCATCATCCCTTAAACACTTGTGCTGGCCTCAAACCATTTGCTGTGTCCCATTCCTAAGCCACTGGTGATTATTCAATCCTACATGGCTGTTAGAAAGGCCATTCAAGAATAAAGTTAGTCAGCGCAGGCAATAAAGAAGCCTATTCAAACTTGCAAACTCCATCGAATGAATTATGAAGGTGCCATACCAATATGGGAGTTGTTCCCTACCGATTATGCTATTTGAATAAAAGGTATTCAGTGCCAGCCAAAGAAGAGACACCAGGTCAGAGCTAAAGACATGTTTATGCAGTTTAACTATTTATAGTAATGTGGTTGTTAAAATCTCTGAACCAGCAAGTGTAGAATTGCTCATATCTGCAATCTGAATATAATTGGTTTTATGACTATCATTGATTGTTGCTATTTGAATTAAAATCTCGGAACCATTGTTATATGGTTTTATTGAGTGAAACTATTCCAAACACTACCAAGGGAAAATATTAAAAATAATACATCCAAAATCAGACTTCTGCAAACAATTTGACAAATATTTGCATTGTGAAACTTGTGGAAATCGTAAAATTTTTATCCAATTTGGTGAAGGATTCTTACAATGGTATCAGAGCTAAAATCCTACCAGCTTGGAGAGTTGTGTACGCCAGTAATAGGACCAAACCTATGCTGAAAGAGAACAAACGATAGACAATTTCAATTTGCAGAACCTTATCCAGAAGAGGATACATTCTCAGCTGCCTTAGCAGCCAGGCAGCCACTTAGAGTTACACATAGCAGTGATTTTTAGTTTCAAGTGATGAGAGTCATTGAGATAGTACTCATAGAAGAGATAATGATAGTGTTCAAAATATATTCAATGATTTAGCCAAGGGGCAGCAGCAAATGATGCAACAGTTTATGCAAACCCAATAGCAGCTAATCACAGTTATTGGTTAGATGTCTCGAGATATGAATTCTCTCAGGGTGAATCGGAATGCTACAAGTGAAGGTGGCAATGCAGGTAATGATATCCCACAAGGTGCTAGTACAAGTGGGTCATATAGACCTTTGCAACCTACATTCACACCTAGGGAGGAGGAAGAAGAAATCTCACAAGAAGAGGAATAGCCATTAGTTGATGAGGTATTGGTGGTTTACGATGAGTACCACTCACTTCCTCATGTAGTTAGAAATGAGATAACCAATTCATGAATCAACGGAGAGATAAAAGGACTAAGTAGGAACAAAGACCCTGAAGCCCGCATAAGGATATAAGTAGGCTTTAAGCAATCACTCTTCCTAACTTTGATGATAGCAGGAAAAGTACGACACGTGCTTGGATAGACAAGTTGGACACATTCTTGAATCTCAAACCCATGCCAAAAGCAGAAGCAATTAAATTTGGAACATCACATATGGAGGGACCTCCATACAATTGGTGGCATCATGGTTTGGTGACACAAAACCATGCATTAATTCAGTCCTATAATGAGTTTAGCAGCAAATTAATTGTTAGATTTGATAGGATGGATGTTGAGATGTACTTATGAGAGTTAGCGATGATTAGATAGCATGGGAATGTTGACAATTACATCAATGAGTTTCAAAAAGTGGCTGTTATGATACCTAACATGTCAGAGAAAAGAGTGGTGTCATAATTTGAGAGGGCTAGTGAAGGCTTTCAAGCCTAGTACCCTACAAGATGCTATCCAGATGGCGCTTGACCTTGAGACTACACATCCTACACCTCAGCCCCAAAAGAAGAGTTTCAAGGATAATAAACCAAAACACAAACCAAAAGGGAGATGTAATGTCCCCTTCTCACCAATAGTCCTTTCTGAGACCGTTAGCCTATTTTAGAGGCTCGTAGGCTAGTAGGAGGCTGAATTAGGGTTTCCTATTTTCTAGGAGGTATCTTTATGAGTTTTGGGGGGATGGTTACAGGAGTTTGCCAATATGTTTTTTGGGTCTTTTTGGGTTTTCAGAGAGCTTTAATGGGCTGTCACATGCATTTTCATTAGTGACTATTTCTAGACTGACTAGTTTTAGTAAGTTACGACAGCTACCCGAAATGTTCTCAAATGGTGTTTGGAATCACTATTTTTAGCAGTATGCTATTTATAGTGAGTGTTATTTCTAGCAGTGTGGTTTGGAAACAGTTTAGCACTCAATTACTATTTTTGGTAGTGTGGCAGTGCAGTATTGGCAGAGGCTTCTCCAGTATTTTTGGAGTTCATAAAAGGAAAGTTAATAACTTATATTATTTTCTAATGTTGTTTTTTGGCCCCCATGCCTAGGTGATGTAACTTAAGTTGTTTTGAAATGTGGGCAGCATCTTTGGACGCCAATATTGGAGATAGTTGTAAGTCAAGTTGGCCGCCCAAAGTTTTGGTCAAAGATGAATTTAAAAGATTATTTTATTCCTCCTCACGTGGGCGTCCCTTTTTGGAGGGAATTGAGGATTCAAACTTATGGGTCTTGGGCTTATAAATAAAGCCTCTCTCCCTCTCATTTGGTTATCCAATTTTATCATAACGAAGTGCTGCTGAAATCATTTCAAACTCTTGCTTTGAGGTTGATACACCTCCTAGTTCTTCAGTTTTGAGTTTGCAAAATAACTCCTAGTTGAACGGTGGATGTTTCTTGATTCAGAGGTTGCAAATTGAGCTTCATTGGTGATGGCTTCTTTCATGCTTTTTGATCTTGTGGGTTTTCATGTTTTCTGACATTTTGGTGTGGGTGTGAGTTAGTTTTCAATTTGATGATCATTTTGGAGTGTTTTTTATTAGTTTTCTAGTTGTTGGTTTATGAAGGGCTGAAGCACATTTATGTTCACACTATCATGAAGAGTTGATATTATTTTGTGGGTATTGGCTCATTATTTTCCTCACTCTCGAGCGCCCCTTTGCCTGGAGTTTCATGATTTTTGGCAGAGTGTTTGTTTTTTCCTAGCTAGTCGCCCTTGTTGGGACGTTGTGCAGTTTGCCTGCGGTGCCTTAGGATTCGTGCCAGAGTTTGGTTGCCAATTTCAGGGAGTTTCACAAATGGAGGTTGGATGCCTAGTCTTGCTTCATCCATTGCAATAGATTTGGGGTCATTCTGAGCTGTTTGCAGGAAGTTATGATGTTTTCTTGATGGCTGATTGAGTTTTCCAATTCACTACCCTATCACATCAGACTGCTATTCCAATGTATTAGACCTGGTATTTTCATTGTATTCTCATATTTTCATGATGCCTTATCATTGTAATGATATCTAATACTTGGGCTTTCATATAGTTTGATTATCTCATGATGCATTGTATTAGACACCATATTGTAACACTGATATAGTAGTACTAATCAGCTTTCATCCTTCAGTTATTTTCTTTTACACCCCCACTGGATAAGTGGTTGAGTTTGCTTTACTTTCTTGTTGCCCGCTGAAAAGTGGAAGTGGCTATCTATGCTACCAAGTTCTTTACTTTACATTCCTGTAACCTGCTGAAAAGTGGAAGTGGCTGGCTTTGCCGCCAAGTATTTTACATTTCTCTATTGGCTGGCTTGCCGCCAATAGCTCATTGTACTTCCATCTTTGATATTGTATTCAAATCCTCTTACACCATATGCTCTCACCTTGACCACTTTGGGATTTGGGTGATTAGAAAGTGAAGGGTTGCTTCCAGTTTGCTATCTTTACATTGGGCTAACGCTAAGGGTGAAGTTTGTGTGAAAAAATTGGGAAAAAACTAAGGGGGTATATTCTAGAAGATCTCACAATCAGCCCAAGCCTACGCCACCTATGATGGATTTTGAAACAAGGAATGAGCTACGTAGAAAGAATTTATGTTTCACTTGCAAGGAACCGTGGGAACCCAATCACCGATGCCTTAGGAAAGGAAAGGTGCATTACATAGAGGTCATCTCCGATATTGATGAGGAGGTTGTGGACACTAGCTCGGAAAGTGAACATGAGGAGCGGTCACTAGAGCACGATGATGCTAATATAGGAGGTTTGGTGCATGGAACTATTGTCTCATAATCAAGAGTTCCTAAGTACCACCCTTTTAGAGTGAGGGAAGTCTTGAGCAGACAACGGGTTACCTATTTGGTTGATAGTGGGGAGACTAATAATTTCATTGATAAGGGTCTAGTGGTGAAGAGAGGATTGGAGGTTGAGGACTTTCCAAGATTCGATGTCATGATGGCTGATGGTTTCAAAATGAGTTGCACTAGAAAGGCTCAGTAGTTGAGAATTCAATTGAGTGACTATATAGTCACTAATGACTTCTACGTGATTGAGATTGGTGAGACCAATGTAGTCTTGGGGATCTAGTGGCTGCATTCACTTGGAAAATATAGTCGGGACTTTCAGACGTTGGAGTTGGAGTTTATGTTGGATGGGAAGAAGATAGTGTTGAGAGCTTTGGCAAATGGTGCACCGAAGGTAGAGATAGAAACAAAATGGAGGCTTTTTTTTGGACACAGCAAGGTTGCAAGGGCAGCCCAATACTTTGTCTTTTGAATCTTCTTCCATGGATGACAGGAAATACCAAGTGGAGTGGATTCCCCAATGCTATCCCATACTTGGCTGTTAAATCTGAATTATCAATAAGATGTTGACTCTCACTAGTGTCCAAGAATGATGCTGACTCCAATCTCTACTTCAAGGTAATTAAAGGTGATATGCTAATAATTATTTTATATGTTGATGACCTGCTAATAACAGGAGAAGATCACCTCATTGCTCAAGGGAAGCAGGATCTAATTTCTGAATTTGACATGAAAGACTTGGGCATTCTACACTACTTCCTAGGTTTAAAAGTATGGCAGAAATCAGAGGGCATTATACTAAACCAAGGGAAGTATACTATTGATATTCTGAAGAAATTTGGAATGTTGGACTGTAGACCGATGTCTACACCTATGGAAACCAACCTTCACAAATTGAAAGAAGCAGCAGCAGAATCCAAGTGTGCAGATCCAACCCCTTACAAACAGATGATTGGATCCTTGATGTATCTGGTCAACACCAAACCTGATATTTGCTATGCAATGAATGTTCTCAGCCAGTTCATGTGTGAGCCAAAGGAAATTCACTTAATGGCTGTGAAACATATTTTGAGATATCTTCAAGGCACTATTGGATATGGTCTTCTTTACAAGAATGATCAACTAGATCTACATGGGTACTCTGATTCAAATTGGGCTCGAAGTATAACTGATCGGAAAAGCACATCAAGATGTTGCTTCAGTTTAAGATCAGCTATGATCTCCTGGATTTGCAGAAAACAATCTTCAGTTGCACAGAGCTCAACAGAAGCTGAATACATTGCAGCCTCAATGGGAGCAAGAGAAGCAATTTGGCTTCGTAAATTGCTTGTGGGACTCTTTGGTGAGCCCTTGAATCCTACAATTATTCATTGTGATAATCAGAGTTGCATCAAACTCTCTGTAAATCCTGTCTTTCATGATAGATCTAAGCACATTAAGATTCCCTATCATTATGTAAGAGATATGGTGGAAAGGAAAGTGATTCAGTTGGAGTATATTAGTACAAATGATCAAACTGCAGACATTCTCACCAAGCCTCTCTCCCGAATCAAGGTAGAGCACTTCAAGAAGAAACTTGGTATGGTTGAAATGTAATTTGTTATTTATGTTTGAAATTCAAATTGTTTATCAAATTGTACTAATATATAAAGATGTTTAAATGTGTAAACTCTTTTGTCATGTGTGTGACTCCATGACTTTATGGGCCTACTCCCCTTGTGTACATTATTGAAAGGTGACGATCTTTCTAATAATGAACACTTGTATTTGACATTGTAAAGTGACGACTCTACAATGATAAACTATCATGATAGATATCATGTGACTTGATATCTATGGACATGTCATGATAGTATCTCTTGGACACTTTGATGGATATCATGGGACTTGATATAATCTAAAGATCATTGTGATCCTTAAGAGATAATCATGGTGGATATTTATATCCGTGGATATGCCATGAATTATGGTAGACATCATGTGACTTGATGTCAGTGCACATACCATAATGAAGATGTGTTATGAAGAATGTCATGTGACTTGACAACTTTGAGAAAACATATCATATCTTCAATATCACGTGTGAAGGTGATATCTCCACTTATTTGATTTGAAATATCTTCCCTAGCTAAGAGGGAGTGTTAATGGGATATAGCTTCGGTCAGATATAAATGATGATTGCTAAATAGCATCATCATCATTTATATGTGATCGAATTTAATCCTTAAATATATATTTCTGGAAAATAAATAAAATCGAATTTATATGCATGCTTAAATTCGATATAACAAATGGTGTTCAAATTCTGCATTGACTAGACTCATATAAATATCTGTCATGTTTGAAGGCTTATTTATATTAATCTTGTTAACCGAGTGTTAGTCGGTTTTCTTTGAAACTCTGTTGGCGTTTAAATTAGCACCTCTGGAGTGCTGATTGTAAACGTTCAACTATTTCAAATGTTTTGCAACACTTCTTCGTTATTTAAAGAGGAGAAGTCCCTCTCTGCTGGGAGCAATGCGTAGGGAAGGGAAATGTTAACTAAGTTCCTATCTTTTTATGCTTCAGCGGCAGACACAAGGGTGCATAAACACAATGCGCCGTAGCTAAGCTTTTCTCTGGTTTCTGCAGATCTTAACTACGACTAACTAGCTTCTATCTATCCAATACCTTCAAGGAACAGAGCATGAGGGTAAAGGAGCGGGAATGGGATGGTTGGATCACTTGAATTCGCCGTCTCCAGAGAATATGACCGAGGCTCTCACGAACTCTCGGGTATACACCGGGATAAGGTTGGTACAAGCAAACACTCTACGGGTAAACTAGATCCGACACCTGCCAAGGAGGAGGGACTCCTATCCGAGGTATGGGCTTAAGAAATAGTTTACTAGAAACAACAAAATCACGATGCCTTGGCCAACGAGCTTGCTAAGGAGGAGGGACTCCTATCCGAAGTATAGCTTGGAAGTCAACACATTAAACAACATCAAACGATAACTGTCAATAACAAATATCCAAGGAGGAGGGACTCCTATCCGAGGAGGGAAATGAGACAACAAGCTATTAGACACAAGACGTAGACATAACTCAAATAAGATGATCAAAATGCAAGCGCCTTCTGATATTCTTCTTCAATGCTTCATCAACGAACTACAAAAGTTGGGAAAGCAAAGGCACGAAATCATGCACAATTACAATCATCCAACGAACTCTCATCCAAGAGTGAACAAATATTCGCTTTCAAAGTGTTGGCAACAATGGCGCAGCAATTTTGCATAGCAAGTAAAGGTTAAACAAATAATGAGCCCAAGGCTCTTATTTATAGAACTCAAAGAAGTGGGCAACCCCAAAATCTCCTTGAGTTAACAATGAGTTCTTGCCAATCAATTAGCAAGATTTATTCCTAAATAGGGGGAACAAGCAGTTAACTGGAAAGCTACTTCAGTTAACTGAAAGTCAACAAAGAGTCAACTGGAAACTACTTCAGTTGACTGAAAGCAAACTAAAGGTGAACTTAAATGTAAAGTCTCCCTCCAAAATAGACATCCACATTTAGTGGAGATCTAAGATCCACAAATCATGGAAGTCAATTAGACATCCTTAATCAGTGGGATCTGACAATGCATGATTTAAGGAAAGTGGAGTTAAACTTGGAAAGAAGCATCAAGTTAACTCCAACTACATTTAATAGCATCTTGAGTTGACTTGGAAAGAAGCATCAAGTCAAACTCAAGTCTCATAAATGCCACTTGGAGGGGGTATGGCGTCCTTCTTTGGTGCATTTATAATTCGCCATTAATAATCAACAGCTACTTGATCCATGTGTCGACTTCTTTCGTTTCCGGATAGTCAATGCTGTGATGACACGACCTCTCTTCTTGCACAAGCTATTGCTCTTGGTAACTTTGGCGGCTTCGTGCTTGGAATGACCTCTTCGCAGCTGGCACTGATATGACTTTGCTGTTAGGACATGATGGAATATCAAAAGACCCTTCAACATCCTGAGGCTTTAGACTACAAACGATTCTTCCATCTGCTGCTCTGATTTCTCTGGTGGTAGGGTTGTAATGCTTGATACAAGCGATTACGAGCTCTACGCTTTGTAGTGTGATGGGAATTGATGCGGCTTGCAGCAATCCGGATTCTTCGATATTCTGCAATGTTATTTGATTCATGCCTTCTAACTGCTCCAAATCGACCACTGGATTTACTTGGTGTAGATTTGTGTCAACTGTTTTCAGGTAATCATGGAGTAAGACCGTCTTGGTCTCGTATTGCACCTGGGAGTACTGCATCCTGAAAAACTTGAAGATTGACTGTAAGCTTGACCTAGTTCAGATGATTTTCGGAAACCCTTAAAAATAGCGCCCTGCCGAGAAGTATTTTTCCGGAAAAAATCTGGCACATGGGTTTTGTTCGTGCTTCAATGCTGAACAAACCCAGTTCTCAGAATTTGGATTCTGAAACTTTTTCGGAAAAACCCCCAAAAATAGGGGCAGCAAGTTTGCTGATTTTGGAAAATTTGTCGAGATGGGTTTCTCCGGAAAATGATGCTGAATCTACCCAGTTGATCTGATCTGATGTAGCCTGTTGCTTTTTCTGTCAGATGCAAGAAAACCTAAGACAAGAAGAGAGGAAAAAGACAGAAGGTGGATTGGAAGTTTTATCTGATCTTCTAAAAAACTATCTCTGATCCAATCCTCAAAATGGCAATCTTTTCCTGCTTCAGATCTGCAAATAAAAATGAAGAACGGATGAAAACCTCCTTCAGATCTTCAATGGCGTCCTTGAGAGCTTTGTGGCTGTTTTTATCTTTCAACCTGCAATGAAATAATGAAATGGACGCCTTCACCTTGAATATATATGTCTAAGCTTCAGATCCACAAATTTGGGGACCTAACTCAAGCTCAAAAGGTGATTTTGGCTTGATCTAAAGTTAAAAAGGTGATTTCCACCAATCGTGGAGCGTTTTAGCCAACTTTAACTCAAAAAGCTTTTGACTTTAGTCAACAAATGACCTTTGACTTCTTTTAGGCGTCCCTTTTCATCTTTTGCAAGTTTTTTAGTATTTTCTCTCCTGAAAACCCCCTGTTTGATCCTGAATCTAGCGTTGTCTGTTGACCCTGAGACGTCACGGACACATTCACTGCGGAGCTGGATCCATACTGGAAAGAAGTGCCTGGGAGACTGCATGATAAAAACTGAGTTTAGGGCTCCAAAAGAATAGGCGCCTTTCCCAAGAAAGGGCGCTTTTGCCAATGCCTTAGTGATTTTTCAATCTTCGTTCTTCAGCTTATTTGAAATGACCTCTCGTGCCTTGAACTGGATTTCTCGTTGATTGGAGAGTCAGATGTTTTCACTTGATGTTTCATCAGGTACCCAGCTCTGTTCTGCTAAGAATGACTGTCTTCGGGAAATCTGGATCTCAAATTAGGGTTCCTTTATCCAAGGGCGCCCCTCCTTGAAAAGGGCGCTTTTGCCTTTTAGCTTGATTATTTTCATCTGACAAGTTGCCTACTTTGATCCAGATTATCCGTTGACTGCTCTGTCAGGTATTGATGCTTGCAGTTGCGTTTCCGAGATTTGCTTGAGCTGAGAAGGTTATCAAAGGAAGCCTTTTGTCATTGGTCAGCATCTGGAAGTCCAAAAGAAAGGGCGCCTTTCTTTTGAAAAGGCTCTTTTTCTTAGAACTTCATCGTTTATCTGTGGTTTCCTGATAGTTCCTCAACTGCCTCTTTTTGCTTTGTCAGCAGCCGCTTACGATCCATTCATCAGATGATTTGGATGTTTGTTTCACTGTTGAGCCAGCAATCAAACGTTGAGAATGACTGCTTCGGATGATCTTACTGACTTCATTTGACCTTCAAAGATCATGGGCGCCCCTGCTTGAAAAAGGCGCCTTTTCAACATGTGAGCAATCTCCCCTTCGTAACATCTCCAGAGTTAGTCAAATTTTGACCTTTTTCGTTTTCAGGAATCTCCTTCGTCAAACAGCATCTTTTTCGACCTTTTCCGCCATGGTTGTGTCGTTGAAGCTTTTGAAGCTTAGCTTTCAGCACCTGGTACTGGCCAATCTGCCATTAATGGCTATGGAGCTCCTAACTTCGTTCCTGAAAAAGAGAAATAGACCCACCAGAGTAAAACGTGTCTTTTGATGATTCTGACTTGACCAATGTGATCGTGAAGCCTTTTAAGCCTATCAAAATCATTTTCGATCATTTCTGGGAAGGTCCTATTTTCAGGGGATTTCCCTGAAAATAGGGGAAAAAACCCTAATTTTCAATTTTTCAGAATTTTGTACATGTGTTCCTTGACAGAAACCCACCAAGATTCTATGATTGGTTTGACCTAAAACTGGCCTTTCATGGCATTTTAACAAGATTTAGCTCAATTTACACAAAATGCCAAAAAAATTTATTTGGGGTACAACAAACTCGCGCGCTCAAAGGGACATGTCCTCTCATGAGACACATCCCTTAGATGTGAGTCTCCAAAAGGTATTTAACTTTGTTCTTTCATTGATATGTAGACATCAAAATCATTAATGTTCTGCAATCAGCACATTCAGTATAAATCTGGAAATCGAAAATCTGTCTTAGAATTTTAGTAGAATTCTGGAAACTTAGAATCTCCTTAGAACCCTTAGTCTCTCATTTTTTATAGAAGATTTGATTACATTTACAGATACCATCTAAGGCAATATTCTGATTCTCCAAGATCTCCTCGCCTTCTGTGATCAAACTTAGAGAATCTTTCACTTCTTTGGCTACTTTATGAGTTCTATTCTTGAAAAACATCGCTGCCCCAAAAGGTGACTCACTAATTGATAACTTGGCGACTCTGCAACTTTATGCTTCTGATACTTCGCTTGATTTCCAACAAAAAGTATTGCACAACTCTTTTCCAATACTTTTCCTTTTTCTCATATCACACCTCTCGTTCTTCAGCTGAGATGATGAAGTTTTGACATAATGTTGATTTGGTCTTAAACTCGCGGGGAGTGTACTCCATATTGAAAACCTTGAAGAATGACTGTAAACTCGCCTATGTTCAGAGAAGTTTTGAGCAACTTTTTATTTTTAGAATGCTGGTTTTTCTTCCTCCGACGGACAAATTTTTGGAAATTTTTCTGAGATATGGGTTTTGCTCAGAATTTCGTTGCAATACAACCCAGATCATCCGTTTTTGAAAATTTTGAATTTAGACTGAAAAAGCAGCAAACCCTAATTTCTTCAATTTTTCACCAAAAAAGCTGGCACCTGGGTTTTGTTCAGAATACAATTAGAAATGGGCCCAGTTGATCAGATTTGAAAAACACTGATGGCTGATCGAAAAAGCAGCCACCCCTAGAATCAGCAACCTTGAGCTCCTGAATCTTGAAATAAAACCTCAAAGTTGCTGCTCCACTTTTCTTCTTTGGAAGCCACCTGCAAAAATGATGAAAACTGAAAGGAAGAGATGTCTTAAATAGATTTAAGGCTTGAAATAGATTTGCTTTCTTTTGCTTTAATCTTCAAACCCTAAACTCAGCTTGTTCAATGAATTTAGACATTCATCTTTCCCTTGCTATTTTGAATCTTTTGAAAACTTTGAAAATTTCACTAAGGCATTGTAAGTTGGGCGCCCTACTTGGCTAGAGGTGCCTACTTCATTCAAATTTAACCACTTTTTTGAGTTTTTCAACTTTTCTTCCATTTTGACCCTTGGTTTGATCCTGATTTCTGAATGCTCAGTTGAACCGGTGGACGAGCTGAATGATTCATCGCGAAGCTCGGCTGATTCTAAGAAAATTGTTCTGGAGGCGCCTCTGACAGAAAACTTCGTTTTGACCTTCAAATTCATGGGAGCCTATTTCCTCCAGGGGCTCCAAACTTTCACATTTTTAGCCATTTTTTCATGATTTTCAATTTCTTCCTTTGCCTTTGATCTTCTGATGAAATCTTGATTCCGGGACCTACGTGAATCCGATTGACTGGCTGACAGGCTCGCTGGATAGCTCGACTGAAACTGACGAAGTGATCTTAGGCGGTGTATTGGCAAATTCCATCATTTCTGTCCTCAAAAGTTTGGGCGCCCTTCTTCACCAGGGGCGCCCATGTTTACCAGACTTAGAATTATTTTCATATTCTTCACCTTTAATCTTCTTCAGATGATCTCGTCATATTTGGAGTTCTAGGTGCCGAATTGACTGATGATTGGGCTCATTACGAAGTTGAGGAGATTCTGAGAGGAGTCTTCTGGGGATTTTTTTGCCAAAAAGTTGAATTTGAGGCACCAAAAGCTTGGGCGCCCCTGGCAAGCTAGGGCGCCCAACTTCACCAGAGTTAGCCATTTTTCATACATTTTATCTTTACTCGACTTCGATATTTGAGCTCTTGTTTTACCCTCTGTTTCGCCTCCTGTATCTGACGACTGCCAACTCTGATTGACATGCTGACGGTCTCTTTTGAAAGCCTGATCAATCCTGGAGAAGACATGTTGGAGGCTTCACTAGCAGATTCATTCGTTTGGGCCCTCAAAATCATCAATGCCTTTCTCTTCTAGGGGCGCCCATTTGCTCCAAACTTAGAATATTTTTCACTTCATTCTATATCTTCACCTCAATCTGGATTTACCGGAGAATGACAAGTCGGATGCTCTGACGAAAACACCCTTTGCGAAGATGTCTGAATTCTGGAGAGATGGAGCGTATTTGCAAACCCTTACTGCTGATTTAGGCCCCTCAAAAAGCTGGGCACCCCTGGGCACCAGGGGCACTGAAAGATCCCAGAGTTAGAAAATTTTCTGACATTTTCATGATTTTCACTCTGTCTCCTATTTGAAATTGCTTCGTTTGATCTCGAATTCCGGGTGACTGGATGATCTGTTGACTGCACTACTGGACTCGCTGCAAAGCTGGAAGGATTCTGAACAGTTTTGTCTTGGAGCTCAAACCCTAATTTCAACATTTAATGCCTTAAAAAGATGGGCACCTATCTTCCTTTGGGGCGCCCATGTCAAGCAGTGTTAGTCAATTTTAAGCAGATTTCACCTTCCTTCTTCATTCAACATGCATGTTCATCATTTGATATTCTGTTCAATGCTTGATCATTGAATCTGACACCTGGCAGCCGACTGACCTCCATTGATGGCTTTGGAACTCTTGAAATGCTTCTGAAAAAGCAAAAAAGACCCACTAGGGCAAAACTAATTATTTTGAGATTCTGACTGCACCAGCCTGATATGGAAGTATTTTGAACCAATCCAAATCAGTTTGGACCCTAGCGGACAAACTTTCTATTTTTAGAAATTTTCCATTTTTAGAAAATTTTGTCAGTATCCGTTTCAAAAGAAACCCAAAAAAACCCCAAAAAAGTTACTATTTTTAGAAAATTTCTAAAAATAGCAGATTTCCTTAAAAATAGGGATTAAAAATTGAGATCTAGGCTTTGTAGACTTGGTTGCTTTGAGCAGACCCAGATCGTTAGATTTTGGAAATTGAGTTTTTACCCCTCATGCAAGACATGCAAACCCAAATTTTGACCTTTTTTGACAGATTTAACAAGACTTTTACTCATTTCTTCAAAATGTCTAAATATAACAAAAATTTTAATTTTGGGGTACAACACATCAAACAAACAAATCTAAGCTAAGGCGATGCGCCAAATCAGTAATGAGATAAGTAAGCACATTCTAGAAACAAAGGCTCAAATAGTAACTAGCATATATTAAAGAGACGATTCCCGAGCACTACAAACATACGAGCATCAAACCATTTGCATAATATAACCCACACAGCATAAGCTAACACAAAAGAGTAGCAACATGACTTGTATTACGCTAAGCCATATAAAGATTACAAAAGCTTGAAACAGATGTTCATATATTCTCAGAAAATGCAAGCACAATCTAATGTTCTATCAAATGCTTGAAAACAGAGAGGCTGAACAGGTTGGCACAGTCTGCAAGTTCAGATTTAATATTAAACACTACAGAGGCTAATTCTCAGCGCTTGGAAACTTAGTTTGTCTAACAACAACCATAAAATGAAGAAAAGGCTGCTTAAATAAGCCAGCCCACCGCCTAGAGGCTCCAACAAGAAAGATGCTCCAGCAAAGTCACCAACAATAAAGATTCCCCCACGCAAGCACCAACAGAAAGATGCTCCAGCGACATGCCAGCAAGGACATTTGAGGAGTGATGTGCGACGCAGCAGCAAATGGGAAGGACATGCGGTAGCAAAACAGAAACCGTTGCAACAACCATTGAACAAAAGCAACGAACGCCCGAACAAACGCCACACAGCAAGCTCTCGGCAAAGGTAACTGCAATGTGGGCCCCATTCGAACAAAAAGCAGGCGGAGGCAACGTGTCAAGCAACCAGGGCCCGGCAAAAGAAAGAGAGCGTCTCGAAGGGAAGCTCCAATAGGACGCCATGTGGCAGTGGCTGGAAGCTATGAGCGGTACCAAAACAAAAGGCGGAGCCGCAAAGGAAAGAAAAACTGCGAAAGAAAAGAGCGGTGCGTGAATAAATATTCACAATTACTAAATGTAGAAAAAAGCAAAAAAGCAACTTTCTAAAAATAGTAAACCCTGGATTGGTCCAATAGTGCCAAAAATAGAAAAAGCAAAAAAGCGAAAAAGCAAAAAACCTTAAAAAATAGGAAGTATCAGAATTGAGTGAAAGCAATTGCGTTCTTTGTAAACCGGGTCTTCTGAGCACTTTGGTGATGTCTAGGCACAATTCTGGGCTTAAATTCTCTACTTGGCTCAAGTGATTTTTGACTCCTCATTGTAAAAGAAAAAAAGTGGATTAGCAGTTGTGACACCAAGGCAAAACCCATAAAAGCAAAAACAAGGGGTCCCCATTTGCAATGGAGCGATGTTGTGAAAGGGTCACAATAGTACGTATACGTGGACCATGACTAGAGCTCACAATGCCTTGCATATTCACCTCAAAATCTTCAGCCAAATCAGAAGCAATGGCTTCTTGTATGGCTGCTTGTGTCTTTGCCCTCTCCATTTTTTTTTCATCAAGTGTGCAAGAACAGCTAGCATCTCCCGTTTCACCTCTTCAGTGGCTTCTTTACATGGCCTTGCATCACAGCAAGGAATACTAGCAAGATGGTATTTGAGGCGATTGATGCCTCCACTAACCCTCTTCTTGCAATAGGTACAAATAACACTCCTTGGTATTGGCCCATAATAACCATGTTTCCAAGGGGTCTCCTTTCAATGGGCTGACTTGTGGCTGCTGAGTTCGAACCAAATGCAGAGGCGGATGCCAATGTGATTAAATATTAGCCTACAATATTAGAAGTTGAATAATAAATATATTAGAAGTTGTAACAGATCCAATACAAAGGAACAATCAACTATTGTTTAACTTTATTCAATCAAACAATCAAAGTGAAAGACATTTCATTTGGAATGCTCTTTGTTCTAATTTCAGTTTTTTCATTCTTATATATTTGTATTTTTTGTTGGATGCACATTGATTTTCTTTACTTGTATGCAAATTGGCATTGCAGTCCTAAGTCCTAACACCTAACCCTATTGGCTGTTGCAAATTTGCAGGTGGGAGCAGCAGATTATCATTACATAGCAATTGCTCAAAATTTCGATACTATATTTAATAATTTATTGCAAATATTCCACTGTAAAAGTACTTTGAGACTTTCAATCATAGTTTGCAGATGGGCGAGTAATCTATGTGGATGAACACAAGTTGAGTGTATGTGTGTGGATATATATGTACGCAATATGTGTATGCATGCAGCATGTGTGTGTAACTTGTAAGTATGATGTGTGTGTGTGTAGGTATGTATGTATGCAAACTGCACTGTGCACACATACATATCTATACACATACACAAGATGCCAAGTTTGCATGCATATACATACACAAACATATCTATACACATGCAGTCAGACAATCTCTTGTTTCAACTTTCACTTATCAGTGTATCATGATATCATATTAGCATCAATCATGTATGCCTATCACTATTTAACTGTTTAACTTTAAGTCTTTAACTATTAATTATATATGTAAAAATTGAAGATTTTAAATTTTTAATGGACAGAAGTTTGTATATACGCTGATTCCTAATCTGTACATACACAAACTTAAACTGTTCATTAAAATCTTTAATTTTTACATATATAATTTAGTTTGCATATAACCAGATTAAAGATTTAATTATATATGACATGGTGTGAGTTTTAATTGTTCATCATCATTTTAGAAGTTGAAATATGAGCATGTTTACTCATGGTATACGGGTGTTGAGGTAGATGTCTCCGCATGAGTAAACATGCTCAAATTTCAACTTGTAAAATGATGAACAATTAAAACTCATACCATGTCATACATATGATTCTATGACAGCAACCAATGGCAAGTGCCAATAACAAAATTTTAACTCCAATAGATTATACAATACACTATATACAGATTTTAATGGTATTGCTGTATTACAATGTAATGTGGCAATGCCATTAAAATCTGTGTATAACAAACAATATGAAAACTGATAATGTGCATTCAGCATTGTGTATCATGGAACTTGAAAGAGAACAAAAATTTTGACCTAACCTGTAGCTGTAGCTGCAAATCGCGGAAATAAACCAGTTCACACAGAAATAAACTAGTCACAATCACACCAAGAGATCCTTTGCAAATCGCGGGTTAGTAAGCAAAAACAAGGGTTTTATAAGCAAAAAGCATGTCCAAAACATGGCAAGAATGACTCAGAAATCACGAAAATAGGCAAAAACTGCATGCAAACCACGTCCAGGGTTTTTCACGAGTTCTCAAGAGTTTTTTGAACGATTATTCTGCAAATAATCGGTGAGTACCTATTTTCAGGTAGGTGGCGAGTTAAAGTCAAAGGTACTCGCCATGAAGGAAATCGCACAATTACTCGCAAAGTATGTAAACTATGGTTTATGGTATATAGGTACAGATTGCTTGGGGACAAGCAATCTCCAAGAAGGGAGAACTTTAATGTCCCCAATTTTTGAGAAGCCACCACGAAGTTTAATTTAATTAATTAAAAATTAATGTCCAGCAATAATATTTTGGACATTTATATTTAATTAATTAATTATTTATTAAAGTGACTTTAATAAAGGGATGGAGAAAATACTAAATAAAGTTACTTTAGTGGAGCAAAATATTTAATAATAAAATATTAAAAGGTGGTGGAGTATAAAAGGTGGCGAAAATGAATTCATTGTATCTTTTGAAAAAAATTATTATCGAGAACTTGGAGAACTTGGCTTTCAAGAGCTTGAGGACGAAAATCTTCGGGTTTCAGGATGGATTGAATGAAAACTCAATTCTTTGCAATTACACTTCAATGGTCGATTGAACAATTTGGAAAATTTGTTAAGTCTTCTATGAAGACAAATTTCAGGATATTCAGGGTTTGAGCAATTCATTAGAAGTTTGCAAAGGTATTAGTGCAGTTGCAAGTTTTGGTGAAAGTGCTACTATTTATATATTCATCAGTTTCCTTTTATATTCATAACACAGGCATTAAAATAATTGTTGATTTTGTATCCATTATAGCCACAAAATTATGGAGAGGTTGGATTGAACAAATATATATCCACACCATAGTTTTAGGACTCAGACTCGACTCAGCATCCCAAAAATTTTACTCAGACTCGGGACTTGGCACGGACTCAGCAAAAAACTCCACATGGACTCAATAAAAAAAAAACCTCATAATTACACAAAAAGAAGAAATAAATGAATTTAGAGAACATAAAACTCTAATTTGACTATCAAGTTGTCATAATTCAAACATTAAACATGTCATATGATCCTCAAACTCTCAAAATTTGAAATTTCAGCCACTCTGTCATCTATGTTCAGTTCCTAGAAGAGTTTGAGCTCAGGACTCAAGAGTTCAAGCCTAAGACTCAAGAGTCTTGGAGCAAGATTTGGTTGAGTACTCTCCAAGACTCGGCCAGACTCAGCTTGAAAGTCTGGTCAACTCAGCTTGGCCAGCTTAGAGACTCGAGAGTTTGGAGTCTTGCAGAGTACTCGGAGAGTCCTCAAGCTATGATCAACACCAATATAGAGTGTTTGATTATTGAAGGTTTGGCTGCTGATATAGAGCATTAAAGGCGCCTATATGTAAGGCAAATAGTTTACTAAACTTGAAAATTGTTAATTAAGAAAACAAATGTCAGTGTTACAACTCTTGCAGATAAAATTATGAACATGTTGATTATGATTGAAAGACTCCTAATCTATGAATCACAAGAAAATTATTAAGTTCCTATGCCCATTGATACTATCATTATCATGTTGCATGAAAAAGAGATGAAGTGTCTAATTATCACATATACACACAAGTGAAAAAATCAAAGTAAAAGCTATACATAAGATAAAAAAACATTTGGAACAGAGCCCTTATCACCTGGAAAATGTCCATCAGATGAGAGTTCCCAAGTAAGCTTATTCCCTTTCCAATCAGTTATTACCCCTCCTGCACCTTCTACCACTGGTACCAATGCCAAGAAATCATACAGCTACAACAAAGAAAACAAATTGCAAACTTTATTCACTACAACAGAAGTAAAGGAAAAAATGCATCATTTATAATAAACCATCTTCTCATTTTTGTCCACCTCAAGACCCATCCCCATAACCAGAATTTTACCAAAATATTATTGACCCATTATACAAAAATGCTATGGCTTTTAATCACAAATCCATAGGAATCCAAATCCCAAAAAAAGGAGACAAAAGAAATTATACGCAAAGTTAAAAAGAGAGCGCATGGGGAAAAACGTTAATAAATTAATAATACAATTAAATACAAACCTTAATAGTTTCAGGCATCACTCAACATTATAATATGGATGAGGAGAATCAGCATTGCCCAACAATTTGTGGAGATAGTGAGACATCTGGTTGTTTGAGAACCAAATAAATCATCATTGTCCTCTAAAGAATCTATCCAAGGGTGCTTCAGTCCAACAAAGGCCTACTCTATACACAGGCTCTCAACTGGATTGTCATTGTTAACCAAAACCCGGAATTGGGTCACTAGAAAGCTCTCTCCAACAGAGTTACCAATCATCAAAAGAGACCTAAAGTACATTTTATCTTTATGAACTCACAATTTCATCATTAGAACATCATATACAATTAACTTAAAAGACTTTTATCTTTTCCATTTTTCTGAAGAAGTTTGTCATCAAAGTTCTCCAAGCTACAGGAAGTGAAGGGCTGTCTAAACCAGAATTAAGCAGTAGGTTTTGAAATGGCAGTAGCAACAAGAATTAGCCAGACAGAAAAAGCTATTATGTTTCAAGCACCTAAACATTAAGTCTAAGGAAAAGAACCACCAAGAATGGGACCAAAAGGCAATTTTTGTCCATTAAAATGCATTTCTTAATCAATTTTTTCCTTTGAGAGGCAAGAAAATTCTTCCTTACCAAACAAATATTACAAAGCCGAACACACAAGAAACCAAGAATGCTCAAGAGAAAACTCAGAAAGAGAGTACTTGATTGATAATCAAATAACTAGAGCAAACATCTCTTTACAGGACTACAAACTCATAAACCTAAAAAACTAAACCCTGGAATAACTTAAGTGTACTTTAAGTTATATCGTTACATTCCTTGTAGTCAGAAGGAAAGAAATAAATAAATGTGTGTAATGTCCCCATTCTCAGAGTGATATATTGGAGTTGAGAACTAGCTCATTCACGATTCCCGTGAGCTAGTCATCCTAGTGAGGTAATGATATTTGACCATGAGAATCATAATTTTGAGGAGTTGCTTTTGGAGATTTAAAAGGGGAATTATCCTTAATGGAAAATAAAATATAATGTTGATTATATTTTATTATTATTTCAAGTTCTAGTTGCAATGTCAAAGCAATCTTATAAGAAATAAGGAGGGGAGTTTTAAAACAAATAAAATATTATTATCTTCCTTAGTGGTCGACCCATATGAGATCAAATCTGATTTGCTTCAAAAAGTCAATTGTCTCTCCTAGGTCGGTTTAGAGTCTTAATGAAGAAGGCATCTAATATTTGATATTTTAAGATCAAATCTGATTCTTTCCTAAGTCGGTTGGGTCAAGGGCAGTTTAGTGCCTTAATGGAGAAAACATTGAATATTTTAATATTTAAAATCAAATCAGATCCTCCCTATGGCAGTTTAGGCTAGGGGGGGTTTAAGAGCCTTATTTAAGAAGGCATCAATGGCTTTGAGGGATGTTATGTTGAATTGATATTTTGGCAAACTTGGGGTATGAGAATTTTCTCTTGGCTGGAAGTGAATTCCAGTTGATTCAAGGTGGTGTTCCCTTGAAATGTCAATGGTTTGGTGATGACCCCATTCCACCATGAGAGGTGAATTTGCATGGAGTTCATCATAGAGCTTAATTGACAAGTTTCTAAGGAGTTAGGACTATAAAAGCTAGGGTTTTAAGACTTGTTTATTGCAAATCCAAGGAAGAATAAGGCAGATTGGTTAGCATTGGACGTCTTGGAACAAGTCACTCCATTTTTGGCATATTGGGGTTTCATTTTTGAAGAGTTTTGCATTGTGGGTTGGCTGAAAACCCATCAGGCTTTCACAAGTTGCTGGTAATTAAGTTTCAAACTTGATATCAGACATATTTCATCATTTTTCAAGCATAGGAGGCAAGCTTGGCTAAATCTCTATCTACCTAAGCTAGGCGACTTCATGATTTGAGCTATTTCTGCAATATTTGATGAGTTTCAGCATTTTTGGGTCATCCTCAGTCAAGTACAGATTGCATACCAGCTGTTATAGAGTTCTTATCAGTCATACCAGACCTCCAACATGCTGCTACAGTCTTATTTCAATCAAGGATTGAAGAGTATTCCATCAAGACTACCTAGGGTTTCATTCTTCAATCATTTGGCTAGGGTTTGGCCTACATTTTGGTCATTTTGCATGTTGTATGTGATCTGATTTTCTAAATCAGACTATCTGATTGTAAGCTACAAACAATTCTCTATTTGTAATCAGATTGTTCAATCAATATGAAGCTATCAGCATTTTCTGGGTATGTCATTTTCATGTTTTGATTGATTCAACTTCATCATTTGATATTTGTTTCATGTTATATTTGAAACTTTTCATCTACATGCTATAATAAACATAAGGAGGAAAAAAAAATTTGGTTGAGATAAGGTAGGCTTCTTATAATGTGTTAATGTGTAATTAGTCCTCGACAGTTGGATGGTTGTTACTTGGTAGTTGCTAACAGTTGGCGTTCTCAACCAACGTCAGCTTGCTATATATTGTATGTTTGCACTTGTAATCGGGGACCGCATACATTTGGTTTTGTAATTATTGCCTATCTGATGAATGAAAGAATACATGACATATATTTTGTGCATTGTTCTGAGTAAATGATATGTTTCATTATTGTTGTTATGTATTTCCGTTAATTCTCTGTTAATCGTTCAATTAGCATTACCGAGTAAACATTTGGCTTGCCAATATGAACCCTCGCGATACACAACTCATAGACAGAAATCATGGCCATGTAATGGGACAGGTCTGAATCTTCAATACTGCATTTATTTTTTATTAAAATTAAAAAACTGAAAAGAAATAAATTGCATTGGAATGAAATTTTAGAGAAGAGATAATATATGCATTATCATTGAAGTTAGAACATGTGCCCTTTAAATAGACAAGTGCAGTATGAAGCTAAGTAAGAAAAACATATGGGTCCCCTCTAACATAGACCCATAGGGTTTGAACCTGACTTGGTTGATGTAAATGTGGATTAATATTTTAGTCCAAGATTACTTGCATTTAGTTGTTGTGTGTGCAGGCATCCCTATGATAATTACAGTGCATACCCACTTAATGGTATAAGATCCCAATTCCTTTCAATGCCAAAACCTAGAAATGATCCATAACTCCATTATGCAGATGGCACCAAAGCTGCAACTTGGAACCTATTCCAATTTTGTGTCAAATTCCTCAATCAAGGATACATGAAATGTGAATCTTGGACAAACACATGCAGTTTGGTCTTTAACTAAAGAAACATATTTAATACAATTATAGGTGTTAGAGGTGGATTATTTAGATAGATGCCAACCAGTTAAACCAAATTCTGTTGAATCGCCAATATTTAAAAGGTACGTGTACGTTCATGAATGGGTTATTTATGCCCAACAAACAGTTAAAAAAGAAACAGTTTTACTTAGCTATGAACCCTTCCTTGGGAATCACCAATCTGATGAGTTGATTAGCCTCATACCCCAAATATGAGTTTCAGCTATCATCAAGAAAAGTGCCTTACAGATGCATGGATTTATCAAACATTAATATTACCAATCCCAATTTGCATGAACATTCACAACTATTCACATCATTCTCTGAAATCCCTTTCTGGATTTGATGCAATCCTGTACAACATAGTCTATGTTCTTCTAACACATTTGTTGGCGTAAAATCTAACACCTCTGGAGTGCAGGTTTGTACGGACAGCTATGTACACTACGCAATGAGTGCTCTTCAAATTAGGAGGGGAAGCTCCCTCGTTGTGCTGGAATGCATGGAAAAGAAAAGTAATCTAAGTCCTATCTTTTTGTTCTCAGTTGGAAGAGGCACAAGGTTAAGAAAACCAAGAACGTTGCAGCTAAGGATTTTCTGGTTTTGCAGATCATTAACTACAACTAAGCTAACTACTTTAAATCTATCCAGTTTCCTCAAGAAAACAGAGCATGAGGAAATGGGCGAGATGACTTCTCCGGGCCGATAAGCAGTTTAGACTCTCTACTTGAAGGCAAGGTGGCACAACTATCATCTCAATCTAAACAAGCTTATTGGGCACAACTGATTTAAGAATTCACTAAGACGATCTTATGGAACCCTGTGTGGCATAACACTCAATCGAAACAGCAAAGCCTTCACAAAACAGCCTTTATCTTTATAATCTCACGAAACCCTATGTGGCATAACCTTCGATTATATTGATAAAGATTCACAAAACAGATTTATCGCTGCAACTTCTCGAAACCCTATGTGGCATAACGATCGATCACAATGGTAAATTGACACAAAACAGCCTTATCACCTCAATCTCTTGGAACCCTATGTGGCATAACAATTGATTTCAATGATAAAGATGCTCAAACAGATCTAACTATGGGAGGAATTTACCGCGCCAATCTTATGGAACCCTATGTGGCATAACACTTGATTGAAAGTAGTAAAGACTTCACAAAACGATTTTATCATCACAATCCTCGAGAACCCTATGTACTGCATAGCGGCAATCATAACAATAAAAATTCACCAGGCGGAAAGAATTCACCATTACAATCTCTTGAAACCCTATTTGGCATAACAATTAATCGTAATAATGAGGTACATGAACAAGCCACCAAGAGCAATATTGAGGCAAGGTGAAGTGTGACATATATTTCTCTCAAGCAAAAGTTATTTACAAATGAGCAAAGCTCTTGTTATATCAAGATTGTAGGGAACCCTAAAAATCACCTTAGTCATCTCTGATTCTTGCAATGCGAAAATGCAAGTTATGTAACCTAATAAAATTAAACTATACAATTAAATTTGGGCAACTACCCTCGGTTAAGCGAACAAATAACCTAATTGGACAATGTGCAAGCATGCACGTCCTTATTTAAAGCAAAGTTAACTGGCCACTACCTTCAGTTAACTGAAAACCCTAACCCTAACTCCTGTGTTGATAATTCCGAGGATGAGATAAGCATGTGTTAAGTCAGCAAGTGAACTGAAGACTGGAAGTCAAGTTAACTGCCACTCAGGACTCAACCCTCGAAATTAACTGCACGTTCCAACTGGCAGATAACTCCATGTCATCTCGGTCTAACACTTCAACTAAGAAACCATCAATTACTCTGTCTTCCGGCACTCTGACGCTGCTCAAAAATAATAATTTGTCTCTTCAATTCTTGGTCGCCTACTTTGACTATATGCATGCCATCTTTAACATCTTGAGTCTCCTTCTTGAAACTCGCTGAAATTTACTGAAAATGTGATCAGAACCTCCATCAAGATATCATAAACATGCTTCTGAAACTCGGTTTGTACAACCTTGAGATCAGCGTAGGTACCATTTTCATGAAGATAATGGCACAAGATCTGAGTGACTTTGGCGGCTCCGTAAATGAAGTAATCTCTGTTCCTTCTGCAGCTTAACGCTTCATTGTCAGCTGCTCTGATGAAAACCTAAATTAAGACCGATTTGGCCTTGAATTCAGTCTAATTGAACTGCCTTCTGAAAAACTTGCCCGTTGACTGTGAACACGGCTATATTCTGACAACTTTCTCTGAAAAGTTAAAAATGGCCCCTGGTGAGGCTAAAAATAGCTTGTCGGAGGATAATTTTCACCAAAAATTCTGAGACATGGGTTTTGTCTGGAATATGATTCTAAGACAACCCACAAAGTCAAAATTGTGAAAAAATGCCGTTTAGCCTAACATGCATAGACTTTTCAGTCGAGAACTGCAGGGGTTTTAGAGCTTCCCGGGGCAATTTTTCTTGAGAAAATCTGGAACATGGGTTTTATGCACAATGGAATTCTGAACAAACCCAGATGATGCGATTTTCAAAAAGATGTAATTTTAACCCACATGCAAAGAAATCTTCGGAAAAAAGCACAGAGCTTCAGAATGAAGGCTGCGGGGCAATTTTCTCAAAAAAAATCTAAGACATGGGTTTTGCTGCTGATGCTGAAATATGCAAACCCAGATGATCAAATTCTGAAAACACGCTGAATTTCTTTGACATGCGAAGAAAGTACCTAAGATGAGAAATAGAAGAAATAAGACAGAAGATAGAAAGTTTTGCTTGTCTGCTTCTGAAAAATCTGCCAACCTCTTCTTTGGAACTTGATAAAACCTGCATGCAAAGTGAAAATAAAGTCTAGAATCGACTTCCTCTGAACAATCTGAACTCGTTGCTTCGAAGAACGCTGAAATCGGACACCTGTAGCACCTTCAGCTTGCTGGTCGCTCAAGAAGAATATGAGCTTCAAAGCAAAAGATGATGCAATAATGGACGCCATTGCTGAAATGAATAGACTTTTATTAATGAAATTCGTACAAAGCATGAAATCCTTGAAAAATGGCGCTTGGCTTCTTATTGGACCCCATCTTAGTTAACTGAAACTCAGATATGCTAAATAAATAGCCATGCATTAGGGTTTCCCTTTCGACACTTCAGCTAACCACTCTATGCGAGTTTGACTTTAGTTGACAATTCTTGTTGAATTCGCCATCTTCACACTTGCTTTAAATTCACAATTTAGAACTAAAGCGTCCCTTTTGAGAACTTCAGTTGACAATCTTTGTTGAAAAGAATTCGCCAACTTCATGCTTCACTCAATTATAATCTAAAAATAGCAACCCTTTTGAACTAAAGTTACCTTCCTTAAAAAGTGCATAGCTTCACACAAAAATGCTTCACTTTTCAACCTTAAATATGGCGACCTTTTTGAAACTCAAGTTGACATGCAAATTCGCCATACTTCACAAATCTTATGCTTCACGCTTCACAAACTAATGCTTCATCAAAATATGGCGTCCCTTTTCATGACTTCAGTTAACATGCAATGAAGCGCCATCTTCACTAAAAACTTCACAATTGCAACCAAATTCGCCATGCATGCAAACTTCAGTTGACATTCAGTAATAATCTTCAGTTAAGTCAACATGCAATCAAGTTAACTCAACATGCAAGGTAGTTAACTGAACATGCAAACTAGTTAACTCGACATGCAAGCCCGAAGATCCTCCATGCCAATATCTGGCTGAAGATGACAACCGGAAATCGTTGATCTAGCTACTTGATCAGAACTCGATTAAAGAGGCGTCCATTCAACTCTCTTTGAAAATTCAGTTGACTCTCAAACAAATTCGGACTTAACTTCATTCGCGAAAATTTAGGCTAAAACTCTGCCGGGACCTCATTCATCCTCGACTGGCGGTGTTGACTTCTCCGTTAGTGGTGGCAGTGCATCGCGAGAACTTGGTAAAAGCGATCAAATGAAATATCGCGGCCAACGCCGTCATAAAACTGACATCTAAAGGCTCAAAAATCTAAGCGCCTTTTTCAAAAGCTGCTCTTTTCTCAGACTTAGTCAAATTTTCTCATCTTCATTTCGTACGAAAGGAAAAACAAATCCTTCATAACTTTGTTTAACAACTTCGGGTGAGATCTTCGGAGTTCACGCGAAGGCTGACTTCGATGCATACGCGGCGGTGCAAAGGCACATTTCTCGAAAACATCGTGGGGTGAAAAACAAGGCGCCCCTTTCAAAAGTTGCTCTTTTCATTCGGACTTAGCCATTTCTGGAAGCGACAAAAGTAGCTAAAACTTCCTTGCCAAAGGCGATGCTGACATCTTACGGTAATGAGGCGGTATGGAAAGAGTGAGCATTAACGGACACAGTAGGCATCACGAAATCATCGAGGAAAAGAAGCATTAAAGGCACGAAAGCTTGAAACCTTTCTCAAAGTAATGCTCTTTTGCTTTTCCTCAGTATTACGACAGATTTGACCCTCACGTTTGACCTCGAGTTCAAGCGCCCGACAGCTTCGAGATTCACCCTTTGACGGATCGTTGCATTTCGAACAAAAGTGAGATAAACATCCTGGGTGGCATTTAGCCAAAAGCCTTCATCTGGCACCTCAAAAAGATGGGCGCCTTTTTGAAAAGCTGCGCTTTTCACCAGTGTTAGCCAATTCTTGCTTTCGCCTCGATTTGCACTGTATCTTCCGTAACTCGAACAAAACAGGTCCGTTTGATAGGCTTGATAGCTCACTGCGAAGCTGACGTGATGCCGGACAAATGTCTGCTGGAGGTGACAAACCCTAAAAACAGGATCTGAGCCCCTAAAAGATAGGGCGCCTATTTCAGAATGTGCTCCCTTCTCCAGAGATAGAAAATTTTGATGTTTTTCGTTCAAATTTTCATTTTTCTTAAATCTCTTCAGTAAAAGACTAACATGACACTGACACCAACTCCATATTTGGAAACCCCAAAAATTACCTTCTGACATCACTTTAACAAGGTTAAGACTCAATTAAGCAAAATGCCTTAGTGAAGCAAAAATTTTGGTTTTGGGTACAACAACATTCACACAACTAACATAAATCTTAAACATTGTATCACATCAATCATTGAAATAAGAAACCAAACTCACTATAAAGGCATTCACTTGGACTTTTATGTCAAAAATAAAAGTAAAATATGAATTTCTAAGAATTCAAGAAAGCAATAAGCACAAGTATACCTTTAAGCCAGACTCGATCACAAGATCAACATGTCCAGATGCTAATAGTGCATAAGCATAACAATCACATCCATATAGAGGTACTTTTACCTGTAATAAGAAAAACATATTATAAAGACTTCAATCTCAAGCTCAAAAAACACAGGGTATGAATTTAAACATCTATCAATCAAATCTCATAAACATTAATAAGAAAAACATTAAGCATATGAATTTAAGCATCTCCTATCAATCAAATCTAAAAAGGTCACAAAATTGATATGCAATTTCATATTCTTGATAACATTTCAATCCGGAGTCTGTAAGATCTGGACTTGCAATAAATTTTATTCATACACTCCCACTCCACATCTGGAGATGCTTGATTCAGTGACAAACTAGCAACAACCAACTGTTTTGCATCCTGCAAGTGCACTCATTAGTATAGAATTTCAAAACTTCTTATATTCAGTTATTGATGGTTATATCACGGATAACCAATAACTGTACATATTGTTATTTAAAAACAAGTCTATGAAAGGGTAAGCATGCTGATTTTGGGCCTTCCTGTACCAAACAATTGTAAAGACACTATCTATATGAAAACATCTTCTTATCTGGTATTTATTGTGTTCATTGTTGCTATTGCTATTATTTACACTGCTGAAATTTGGTAGTGTAGAATCTGTAGCAAACAAAAAGTAATCAAATTTTATCAGAAGTCCCCGTTATAAACTGTTATTAGCTTAAAATTTCATGAGCTCTGTCCCTGTATTTTCTTTTCCTCTGACTTGTGTTACAAATCAGTAAAACTAGGCACATGGTACAGTATATATACTACAGCACTGAGTGATATCTCCAAAACAACATGGTTGCAAAGAATGGCCTACAAAACCTGCAGAACAAAGACTGCTTTTAGCTGTGTTATGCACTTGAATGGCAAGCTTTACTCAGCATAAGGAACAAAAAGCATTTTTACACCCTCTGTTTCACACTCCCACAACATACTTCTGAAAACAGATTTAAATAAAAACCTGCACCAACTTTTTTGATCCTCTTAAATTTTGAGTGTGCTTCTCTTGACCTACGAATTGAAGTCCTGCCATTGTTCATGTCATGCTCTTGGCCACATTCTCCTTCTTACTTTTGATATACCCATTTGGTCTCACTTGGTTCTTCATACTTGCCTGCCCCTCTTGCAATGCCATTTGGAAACTTAAACATACAATTGTTGAGTTGAGGAAATGCATAGATGCTGGAACAAGGAGTAGATCTCCCAGTGTTCTTTCTATGGAAATTAAAATAATCAGTTTGTAAACAGTTGAAATAAGCACTTTTGTTATAGTTTAATTGATATTGTAATGACTTGGCAAAAATTCGTATCGAATGAATGTGTTCGACTTGTGTTCAAAGTTCAGAAATGCTTAGTTTTTCCTTTGATTGGTCCAGGTTGATGTTAATGATATTGCAGCTTCAGGTTTGTACTTCCAGTCACCAGTGAAGACATAAATAAATGTAGCCATTGGCTATTTATTTATATGTGACCATTAATGAGAATGGGCGCATCTCTTGGCAACAATATAATTCTTATCTTGGGCCGACTTTCCTTGTAAATTAGATTTATTATTTGTAATTATATTTATTTGTATCTTGGCCGACCTTGTACATGAAGAGGTGCGACCTCTCTCACACTTGTATATATACAAGGTCACCATCCTCCATTAATCATCAAGCAAGTTCGATTCATTCTCTCATTAAGGTGCGAATTTCATCAAGAGCATAAGTGCAAATTTCTTCAAGAACAGAATTGCGAATTTCTTAAGGGCAGAGTTTGCAATCCAAGGAAGTGCAGATATTCTTCTGTTATTGCATCTGGCATATGTGCTGTTTATTGGCCTTGTGATTGGCCTCATTGTAAAGAGAATTGTTGCCATTATTCTTATATAAGAGAGATCTTTTGTTGCTGGGTTTTTCTCCCTCAAGAGGAGGGCTTTCCCAGGGTATCTGCTGTGTTATTTTGTCTGATTTGAATTAATTTTCTGTGCATATAATCTGTTCTTTAAAATTTACAGATCTGTTGTACATGAACAGTATATAAAAATAAGTGAAGTTTCTATTCTCATTAATGTGGAGATTTCTCTCTGGTCTGGCTGTGCATATTTATTTCTATTTCTTTCTTACATCTGACATCATTGCCACTCTGGATTTGGGTCAACCAAATATCTAATCATCAGAAAATTTGATCATAGACAATCCAATTGAGCATGGAAAATGGCTGCACAAAAATTGATTTATTTTACAGATTAGGGATTATATCCAACAAGATGCCTGTTTCATCATAATGACCTGCAATGTCAAACATGAAATGGACAGGAATGAACATGCCAGCCAGGTAATGAATAATCCACACATAATTTTACCACCCCTTATATCAACTTTGAAAGATATTCTACTGAAAGAGAACAAGATAGTCAAAGAGAGAATATGCCAAATATATAGGCACAAACTCCGACAAACAACTTAGAAACATTTGAGTGTCATGAGTGTTACAGTCAATTGTGAACAATAATCCAAAATGAAAGAACTGATGACAATGTAGCCAGGGAGTAGTACAGAAAGAGGGTCTGCAAAATTGGTGGAATAGAGAGCCTGAAAAATAAGCTATGTGAGGAAGTCTTGAGGCAGTCAAGAATTGATGTCAGCACTCAAAACCATCAAGTATAAAGTAAATGTTTGAATCAATGTTTTCAATATATATCCCATAGAAGTGGATCGCAGGAAAATCCTGCAATATATTGCAAGATCTAGGATCTCAGTGATGTTTCCCATTTTTTCTTCAAAATCACTGGAAAAAAACAGCATCTATAATTTTCCTTGTTTGCCCATCATTTTGCTGGAATCTCAACTAATTTTTTTGGTTTTCCAAATGTTTTGGTTTTCTTTATATACAATGGTAAATTCCCACGAATTTGTTCATAATTTTCCTTTGTTCAATCTGACAACTCTTGTGAACCTATGAAAAGTTGAAAACTTAATATGAAACCTTCATCACAAGGCTCCAGTTTATGGAATTATTGGAGGGAAACCAATAGATAGTTTCTCACAAGAGGAGTGTCAAAAGCCATCTTGCAGAGACCAAACACTCTATCCCTTAGATTCTCCCTTGGAAACAAAAGAGTCATCAAACTTGGTGCCCAAAATGATTTTTCCTTCAAAACCAACAATCACCTTCATGAACACCACTGGACACTCCTTTCCTAGTGCCCCCACTTGAGGAGTTGATTAATATTAGCTACAAATAATTAATTCTATAGGCAATGAACATAAGGGACACTCCTCCCTTATGAATGCATTTACAAACTATACCGAAAAATTAATACACCAATAACACCTTAGGCACCTAGAGACACCTTGACAAAGAAGTTGGAATAATAAATGACATAGGATTTACAAGATTGATGGCACGTTAATCCTAACATTCCCCCACTTGACATCATGCATTGTAAATACATCCATAGGAACACAAAATGTAATCAAGTACAAGAAACAAGGTCCATGGCCTCCCTATGCTAAGAGAATTTTTTCCATGCTCATAAGCTTAGTAAGAGAATCTACAACATTTTCTCAAGTGAACCTACCTCAACATAATTTGTCCATTTGCAATCGTTTCCTGAACAAAGTGGTATTGAACATCCACATGCTCCGTTTGAGCATGAAAATTGGATTCTTTGAGAAAAAGATTGCACTCTAATTGTTACAACCAATTTGAATTGTCCTACAATCAAAACCAATACTTGCATGCAATCTCTATAGCCAAACTACCTCCTTGTAAATATGGGTAGCACCATATATTTAGCCTCAATGGTGGATAAAACAATAGTGGGCTAGATCTTACTCATCCAACTCACTAACCACCAAATAAAGTAAAAACATAGCAACTAGTGGACCTCCGACTATCCAAATCACTAGCACAATCTACATCAACAAATCCTTGTATGTCCAATATCTTATGCAACTATCAGTACCATAATAAACCAAACAACAATCAAAAGTAACATGCAAATATCTAAGTACCCTCTTCACAAATTTCAATGCTCTCTACTAGGGTTAGACATAAACTTGCTCAATACTCTCATTGTTTCGGAAATATCTGGCTTAGTGAAAACCATTGCATACATCAAGCTACCAAGAGCACCAACATATGTCACATTAGACATTTCCTCAAAATCATCTTCACATTTGAAACACATCTAAAGTGTAATGTCCCCAATTTCTATCTGTCAGCATAAAAGTAAATAATTAATTTAAGTTGTCGAAAAGGGTAAATTAAAAAAGACAACTTAAATTAATGGTGCAAAAAGTAACTTACGTTTTGAAAGAATTAAAGTAAATTAACTAAGTTACTTTTTAAGTGGATTCTCAAAAGAATTAAATTAAAAGTGAAAAGGGAAAAAAAGGAGAATTCAAGAAGTCCGAGAAGTTATAGAGTTGAGAAGAATAAAAGATTGGAGAGAGCCTTTTGCAAGTATGTTGGATTGGGGTTTTGGGAGAACAGTTTTGTGTTGGTTGAATGAAGTTCAACACATCCTTTTGGAGGACGGAAACCCTCTAAGAGAAGATCAGCTCCGGTGGTGCAATTATCCACCCTAGCTCATTGCTGGAGAAATCGCTCAGGTTTCTCGCTTGGGTTTAAACGATTTGAATTGACGGAAATTTGTTAAGTCTTTCGAGGAACTTAAAAAAGACGGTGATAGCTAAATTAATTTCAAGTGTGGCAAATCTTAGTCTTCATAACACTAGTGAACGGAATTAATATATTATACATGTCCACTGAAATTTACAAAGTGAAAATAGTACCAATAAGAATTGAAAGAAGAGGACGTGGAGAAGAGATGTTTAAATATTGGTAAAACAGTGAAGCCAAAGGTAGAGTCGAGGGAGCTATTCTGTCTTCAGAAGTATTAAACCATATGAAGGATTTGCAAGGCTAAGAGAAAGGCTTGTTGAAGCAACTTCAAGATTGTCGTTACTTTATACCTCTTACTGCTGAACTGAAGATTGTCTAAAGGTTTGTGTGAAGGCCGTTTTTATTCTTTATGCTGTGTGAATCAGAAGAATGGCTATATTAAAATATTCATTGTGAGCCACCAAATAGCTTCAGAATTTCAAGAAGCCGATGGGTATTGCAGGAATATATTAGAAGCTTATTGTATTTCAGGAAGGAGAGTCCATATTAAACTGCCGCTGATTATCTTATAAGCCATTGAAATGCTCAATGAATAATTTATTACAAGCCATCATATTAAGGATATGGGTTTTGAGGAGCGCCACTGCAGGAAAGGAGGCTATAAATATATATGTTTTGGCAAAGATATAAGATCGAATTAATATTATCATTATGCCTTCCTTATGAGGAGTCGTGTCTATGTGGTAAAGGCATTGCCAAGCACCGCCAACATCAAAGGTTGTGTGCATGTCAAAGGTTAATATTTAAACTTCAACAAGAGCTATCGACTATATCAGCAGCTCATTGTGACTATCAATTCTCATCTATGCTGGGCAGTTATCTTGGCATCTACCAATTCCTATATCCTTGCCTTTTGCATCGGGGTTGAGTAATTAAATGTGTGTTCATTGTTCCTATATCATGGAGTTGAATAATCAAGGCCAGCAATACCTTTTAAAATGAGACACCATTTACTATAACCGCCACATCACTTTGGGATTGAGCATTCGTGGTTTATTTTTAATGCAAGATTCAATTTATATGTATCGGGATGCAGCTTGGATTGTTGGATATATGTTTTGCCGCCAGAATACACATAGTCACTGTTTCAGATAAAGAAGATCATATGATATTTAGAGCTGCCCTTTAAAAATAAAAGGTTTATGATATTTGGAGCTGCCCTTTAAAAATAAAAGGTTGAAGGTGTTGGTTTAGTTCCTTTGTTGGGTGACATGGCTTGGATATGAATTAGTGAAGAAATCAAACTCATAAAGCGACGCCATCATAGTTATGAGTATTAATCTGTTCATAAAGCCATCGTATGTCTGTAGAAATTGCAGCTTCCTTCTAGAGTAACCAGTGCCTTTGTAGCTGCTTTTCAGTTTAATAGAAGTTTGCAGTATTAAAGAGGTTTGGAATTTTAATATGGGCAGCTTCCAGACTTTAGCGGGAATTCCAGGTCAAAAAGATGTATTTATATTGAACTCGCTTGAAAACTAATTGAAAATTCTGTACTCATTCTCTTTGCAATAAAATATTAATCATTGAGGTTTTGTTACCGGGTGCTTGTATATGAGAATTTCCTGAATGTAATGAATGACAAGTATATTGGGAATGAGAAACATAATACTATGTTGAACATACTAATCAAAACAATTGTAAGAGCAAACATGGTACAGATTGTCAGAAACTGTTTGATGAAATGCCTGAAAGGATCAAATAGTGATTTGGTTTCAAAAAAAAAAATGGGTGCAAAAATATGGTAAGGAAAGTTCAAAACAGGATAGGCCATTGCATAAAGTAAGCTTAGTGCCAACCGGTAAAGGAATTCTAACCAGCTTACAATCCTACATATTAAACCTCTGTGTGATGAGCCCTGCTGGCTCTCTACCTCAAACCCCAATTTTCTTAAGTCTTTAGGTGTCTTTTAAGTTTTTTAGAGAATTCTTAATAGACAGAAGAGAAGGGGCACAGCATATTTAAGCTTGTAAATTGAAATATATAGCAATTTCTCACAGAATGGAAATGCAGAAGTTGTTATTATACTGAAACAATAAGATCATGAATAACAGACATACCAGAAAGTCTCCAGTTATTTTATTTAAAACAATAGCCAGCTTGCCAGCCGGAAATGGTGAAATCAAGCATATGAGCACGCCAAATCTCCAGATGTGGTTTCTCCTGTCTCGAAACTGGATACAATCCTCTGAAATAACTAGGCGCCAATGATAGAAGTCAAAACCCACACAAAAGAAAGGCGTTTCAGCCAAACCCTTAACACGCCTCTCTCTAGGCACAAATCCCAGTGTAGGCCGTACGGCTATGAAAAGAATGCAAGTAAATTCTGCTGGAAACCTCTGTCTGTGAAGAAGGATGCGCCACCAGTAGAAACCCTCATTTATTTGCAAACAACAAACAATCTCAATATAAATAATCTCTGTATGAATCTGTAGAACCTCTGGCTGAAGCTCTCAACTTGCACTGATTCGACTGATCTTTCACAATCTCAAGAGTGCTCACACTGAAGAGGTATCGTTCTTCAATGGCAGTTTGTTCAAACCCTGATCACAGGAGAATGCACAGGAAAAATGCTCAAGGCAAAGTGAAATGGTCAAAAGATGAGTTTCATTTGCCAGAGAAATGCTTTATACCTAATTGGCACGCATTTCAAGAAAGTACGCCCTTTTTGCATCATTTAAATCTTTTAATATTTAATTAAGTCTTTCTCCATAGTTAAGACTTAATACTTGAGTGCCCTTTTAATATTTTAAGTCATTTAAAATATTAAATCCCCTTTTGAATAATTTAAGTGATATAAAAAATATTAAAGTCGATGTGACTTTAATAAAAGGCATTAAATTAAATAATTAACTTAATCACTTAAAAATTCATAACTCGCTCAAAACTATGAATATTCCTGTGCCGTCAGAAGCTGTGAACTCCTGAAATGCCAACGCTCGTTGTGATCCAATCACTGGCCACTAAAAACAAGAACAATCAAACTCTCCAGAATGTATCGTTGACCCTCTAACCAATCTGGCTAGCCCACAAGGGTCCAATAAAGGGCTAACCTGCTTTGTTCGGTACGTCTAACCAGGGGACATCGATCCTTCCTCCCGAATTTGCTTGTCCTAAGCAAACTCAAAGCAGGATGTTGAAGAATCGCATCACTCTCCCGAAGTAGCATCCTGCGCCGGGTAGATCTCTATAGCAAGTATTCCACCCGATGACCCGACTCGAGAGATGGCGGCTCACGGAGTCGAATGGCCTCAGGTATCAGAATCAATTTCCCCTCATCATCCAGGGGTGGCAAATCAATAGAAGGAATCACATGTTGTCCCAACGCCTTTTTGAGGCGCGACACATGGAACACATTGTGAACCTTACTATCCACCGGAAGATCTAACTCATAAGCCACTTCACCGACACATCACGACAGCTCACGGAAGGGGTCCGCAGTATCGCGGCTTAAGTTTCTCGGAGCCCTTCTTACGAAGGGTGGACTGCCTATAAGGCTGAAGCATCAGGTACACCAAATCATCGATCTCGAAAGACCGATCTACTCGTCTCTGATCAGCATATTGCTTTTGCTGATTTTGGGCTTTCTGTATATTTTCCCTAAGTGCTCTCATAATATCCTGGTTCTCCTGTAATAAATTACCAGCACTGGGAACTCTACTGTCACTCAGCAATAAGTCTAGAAAGCTCGGAGCGTCATATCCATATAACGCTCGGTAAGGTGTCATCTGGATGCTCATGTGATAGGTGGTATTGTAACAATACTCACAGAGATATAACCACCTCACCCATGCCTTCTGCTGCCCTGAACTATAATTTCGCAAGTACCCTTCCACCCATTTGTTGACGATCTCCGTCTGCCCATCTGTCTGGGGGTGGTAGCCGGTACTAGGGGTGAGCTACGTCATAAGTTTGAATAACTCTGCCAAAGTTACTCGCCAAGCACAACGTCCCTACGTCATGACTCTCTGCTTGAAATTAAGCCGTCGTCCCCGAGGAATGCCTCTCGGAAGGAACAATCTGCCACCCTAGGTAGCGTGTGTGTAGTAGTAGTGATTGCGAAAAAGTGTGCATATTTCGTCAATAGATCTACCACCACGAAAATACTGTCCTTCCCTTGAGCTTTTGGCAAGCCCGTGACGAAGTCCATGGACAAACAATCCCACTTCTTCTCAGGAATAGGAAGCGGCTGGAGTAAACCTGCAAGGTATGTGTGCTCTTGCTTGTTCTGCTGACAAACAAGACATTCCCTGACATACTGGAGAACATAAGACTTGAGACCCTTCCAAGAGAATCTCTCCCGTACCTGCCTATAGGTCTTAAAGTAACCGGGATGTCCTGCCATAGGTGAATCATGGAATGACCTCAAAACCCTGTCCCTCATCTCAGAACCTGGGACCAATAAAATCCTCCCTTTGTAGATGATAAGATCATCTACAAGTGAATACCTGTCATCCAGTACTGATCCATCTACTATGCTAGAGGCCCATGGGTCCTTAGCATACTCTGCTACTATCAGATGTCTCCAATCCTCTGAAACCAATGTAAAAGAGCTCAAGTGAGGACGGCGAGATAAAGCATTAGCAACCACATTAGAGTACCCTTGACATAGGAGATGTCAAAATCGTAGATTGAGCTTGCTGAT